>KN892211.1:31406-49230 GCA_000934455.1 Apostichopus parvimensis
AAGCTACAGTTATTTTCTCTCCAAATTGACCCGTGTGCAAGTAAATACTTACATATTTGTCAATAAAATGACGGAGGTCTATGAAGTCTGTTATAATTACTGAAAGAGCAACTGCGCCACCAATTTCATCACCAGCGCCACACTGTGGGACTGTGTGTCCGAATATTCGCAATACTCTAGCAAAGAATTACCAGTTCCACAATCACAAGAATCTTCGTGGAATACAACGTGAAAACAGTTTGCAGGAAAGAAAATTTGGCTGTGTATCGTACTATAACACACTTCTGCCACCATATCAAGTATATTTTCAGGTGATTTATACCAATAGATATAGTTTTGGGGTGTTTTAAGGCTTAGGTGTGCGGAATTCGAAGTGTCCATGCTACTACTAGGCCTAGTACAAGCGTATGCACTATTAAAATAAAACTAGGCCTAGACAAACGTTAGACCTGCCCTGTTAGGCTATGAATACTTCTTTATTACATGTTATTGTTAGGGTACTGGCATAACGTAAGGATAGGCCAACTCCCTGTCTTTCATTGACTTATGCAAAGGAAAAAGCCTTGTGACTTCAAGATGGCCTAAGTTAAGGCTCAAGCCTACTGCAGACCAACAAATAACAGCCTAACGTTTAGGCTTATCTTGGGCAAGATTAAAAGTGTTAAACCTGCAATCAACTGGCCCCATCGGAAAATAACTTACATTTACGACAGATGACCAAGGTACAATCTTACAGACGCAAGTAGTTCAAATTTCCCGGCATCAACAACCGTTAAAGCAATCCTAGTTTTTTTCTGTATCAAGTAATAAACCAGAGACACTATTCACTGGGTGCATTTCTTACTAATACGTATATAGTCTACTTTTAGTACTTCTGCAAGTTCCGATTTACTTATTTCTTTCATCGTGAATTCTGTGTTAACTTTCACATGCGCACATTGTATCTATTATGATTGGTCACTAGTGGTTTAGTGCCCGCCCACAAAATTTTCGCGTTGTATAGGAACACGCACAATGATAAGAAGTACTTGTTGGTCAACTTAGGACATTCCTTAAAAAACACAAGAAATTGTCCTGACTAAATCAGAAAGGTAGAAATCCATTGTTATTGAATAGCTACTGCCCATAACAGTGACCCTGAAAAGAAAGCCTTAATTAATGATGTTTTGTCTATGCAAAACATATCATGGCATACAGAGCCAAGATAAACTTCAGGAATAAAGCAAACACATGGGTCCATTTTCCCTTTTTATTGTGAAACATAGATCTCTAACATTGAGCCAAATGAGTAAAGCTATGAAAATTTATACAAGCCTGACCATAGAGATCACCCCTCTCCCAGTGAGAATGAGAACAAGTAAATATAAAAATGCCAATTCATTAATCTAAAGGTCTAAAGCCAAATAATTTAGTTTGATTTTAGTAGGATGAAATGGTAGCTTTTTGATAATAAGAGCACAAATGTTGGATGCCTTCACCGATAGCTGTATAAGATATTCCACCAAAATAAAAATTTTCTAACATAAACATAAATTAAAGTTTAAAGTATAATTCCAGTAAATGAGTGAAATATTTCATGAAAATACCTCAGAATATGAAGTAAATATTTGCTTCTTTGCTCTATGAATTTTAAACTGTTTTCATGGAGGCTGTGTAGATTAAACTTGTGTTTGGAAAATAGTTACAATTGTCTTTCAAACAAGGCAACTAAAGTGTCTATTATTGTAGCTACATATGTATCACACAGTATGCAAAGTCAGTTTTTTGCTTAACTTTAACATGCTTACATTTGGAGCTACTGTAACACAGTGTTTAATCTGAGTTCAATTAATAATTATTTCGAAATTTATCGCAGTGTTTCATGTTAAATTGCTTTGAAAAGACCATTGTAATAAAAAAATGAAAAAAAGGGATGATATTACTAAATGTTGGAAACCACAACTACTTTACCACAATTCCTTGTTCACTTCCATGGTTTAAATTTATTATTTTGTTACAAATATTACACTCATAATCCATACTCAATTAGCTTTGACTAATAAACAGCAGGGATACACTTATATATAGGTGTCATATTTTAGAGACGTTGTGCTCTGAAAACAACTGCTGTTGTTTGCATAAGAAATTAATCAATAAACTGACTCACAGTATTATTGTGTACAGTCAAGCTGTTTGTCACATATTGTCCAACATTACTTCTAGATTGAAAAAGTCTCTGAAAGTTGGCATAAAATCAACATTTCTATCGTTTTCAATTACTATTAGTGAGTCAAATCCCATATCTTACTTTGAGATGTACTAAACAATTTGGAATCTCACCAAATATCAATATTAAAACAGAAACTACCTGTCAGAATGTGTGTGTACATCTTCATACAGCATGGCAAAATCGCCAATAACCTTTCAGTTATGCTTGAATTTCTCCTAATTTTTTACACTCTTATTTTCTATCATTTCACAACAATTTTTAGTCTTGTTTGACAATGCCAGAACTGAGTATGTCTCTTACATTAACTACTGGAGATAAATGAAAGCCATCTCATGTCTTTAATGATCCTTCATATATACTTCATCAAAGTACATACATTACTTTAATACACTCTATACACAGACCTCTGCACACCAAGTTTGAAAATCAGGTCTGCATATCAATGTTATGATGTGCTAAGATTTTCATCACCTCTTCCCACACTAAAATGAATTGGTGAGAGTTTTTACCAAAAAACAAAAAAGAGGTTCCACTGACTTGTGGCACTGGGCTGATTTGATACAGGAAGACTTGCAGTTACTATGTTGCAGACACAACTGAGTCATGGGTAACAATTTGAAGAACCTATTTAACCTCTGAAGGTTTCATGAGTGAAATTTAATCAATGAAAATCCTTTGATTATTTCAATGTGACATGGAAGCATCATCGTCAGGTAATGAACTTCTGTCTCATCATAAATATTGTTTCCATATTTCCTGGGCCAACCTTCTCACCAAACTCACTTGGCATCCTGTCATCGTACAAGATGTGTACAACCGTACAACCGTACAGCATTCTAGACTTTCCGAGGCATTGAAAACTTTCTTTGGACATCAGAGCCACTCAGGTTTCAGCAAATCTCCAGTGGGGTAGGCATCAAGAAGAAGTTACACTATCTCATTACCATCATCTTTGTACCAGTTGGCGAGCAATTCGAATGAGTTCATATAGTATGGCAGCCCCAACTAATATCACAGACAGAGGAAACCAAAACCTGTGTGGATGACTGTCAACAACAACCTTTAAAGAACAAAAGAGAAAAGAACAACAAAGTGAGAGTAAGAAATGAAGTAAGTAATGCATATTCATAGAAATACATAATGGAGAATACAGTACTGTAAACAGTATCAAGGCACCATCTGTTTAACTGTTACCAAAACCACTGTGTAAAAATATAAGACAAAAATGTCCTAACTGCTGACAGAATTAACTGAAACTACTAGTATCATTAGCTAACATGTTTTCTTTTTTCTCCATTCATGAATTGCATTCTCTTTGATAACAAGGCATTTGTTAGTATGAAATGCAGTCTATGAATGTCAGTATTCCACATTGTGAAAAACACAATGAGAAATACGTTTAGCAGATAAAAATCCAGATGATGACTTCTATGGGAACAAGAGACGGAGCGTTTGAAGAAAAGGAAGGAGTCTCCCTCCCTACCCTCTCTGATCCTTTCCAATGCTACAGACTATTTCTTCTTGTACACAGGCAATTTATTCCCAATTCACAGAGAAGGAGCTACAAATGAGTTATACTTTGTGGTAAAAGAGTTGCCCCTACAGTGGATCAACCACACTTAAAAATAAATTGAAAATGAAACATGTTGGGTTTACACATCTAGTCTTCCAGAATAATAAAATCAAGAGCATATTATTACTTGCCGCAACAAATGGTTCTAGATACAGTCCAAGCTACAACACTGCCTTTCTAATACTGTGCATGCTGCGCACCTTCCAATCATTATATCAAGTTTGAAGGTAGAAAACAAAACAAAAGAAAATCAGTATAGAAAGTATTTACCTTCTTTGGGAGTCCAGATATTTCTCCTTGTGCAAGGGGAGTAGCTACAGATGGTGTGAAAATCTCCTTTTCTTTAACAATCTTTGACATCATGTAATGTTTACCCGTGGAGATGATTTCTACTTCCACCATTTTACCTAACAGACCGTCCTCTTTGGGAACTAAAACCTAACATGTTTAGTATAAAACAGAGATATAAATATTCATGCATTACTACAGAGACATATATGTAGTAAAGTGACAGCAAAAATTAAAAATATTGTTTTACAAAAGTTCCAAATGAAAATTGCTAAGAAACAAAAACATTTTACTACGTACGATGGATTTTGAGTTTTGGTTTGGTTCTAATGTTACACCATTCTGAACATCAACAATATATCCTATCATACTTCCCAACAAGCTGCTCGTCCAATTATTCGCAGCATATCTCAGATATAATGTAACACACAAAGGTTATTGGACGTCAAAACAGCACATATTCTTGAAAGATCGATAAGTATAGATAAGTTTAAAAGTCAAGAATTTGAAACAAAGAATTTGCTTACATAACAATATTCATCTATAGTGTAGTAGATAAATGTATAAGAGTTTCTGTGTCTGCAATGTGTTTGTAATCATACCAGTCTGCCTTTACAGATCCTGCTAGGATGAAACTGTTAACCCCTCTGACTATTTAACAAATTTGATACTTAAAAAAAATTGTAATTATTCTTTGGTGTTTACAGAGCTAGATTAGAAAGCTCATTCCTTTAAATATTTTGATAACCATTCTTTTTAAATATTACATGACTACAAATTCTTTGCTATGCTTTTTTCTTTTGCTACATAACATTTACTATTGAGGTCTGTTTATCATCAGCATTCAACTTTCTGTTGAATATGAAAAGTAATACAAAGCTTTTAGAAGACTCAGTAATTGGTCTAAATACTTCAATTAAAATACTAAAGAACCAAAACAATTTACATAATCATTCCAAAAACTTGTTTTGATATAGAAACAATATACCAACCCCAAAAATATGGCAACTACCAAAGGAGCAGCTTATTTTAAAATGCTTTCAGAGAGAAATACTGTACAGTGTACCTTACCTGCTCGTAAAATTTGTTGTGACCGACCCAAAACTGTTTGTCGTGTGAGACCTCTGTGACCAGAACATTCTGCCTTTCTCCGAGTTTGTGATCGTATGGATGGTAGCTTTTGAATAAAACTGAGATCTGCTTTGTACGCTTCTTTTTCTGTCGTGGAAGAAGAATTTCGTAAAGTCTTTAATAACTTGACACTTCGTAATGTACATATATCACTCTCTAAATTTATTAGTCATTACATTTGGCAATTTCTGTCTATAGCAGTTGAGGTTGAGGTAGACACACTCTACCCAATTCAACTCACAACTTAACACTTGCTGTAGGTGTGGAATAATATCTCTTTACCAGACAATATAAACATAGAATCAATTTTTTTTAACAATATGCATATCTCAGATTGAAGTCTTTTCCCTACCTCCTGGGCATCTAGTTGTGGCATCTTTGCGGCAGGTGTACCTGGTCTTGGGAAGAACTGGTTGATAAATAAACTTGGAAACTTGTACTGTCTCACAAGTTCCATTGTTTCCTCAAAATCCTAAAGAATAAATGAAGCAGTATTCTGATTATTTATAAATGTTTGGTTTGGAAAATATAGTTCTAGTCTCTCCATTCCCCTCATTACCTGTTCTTAGATGAGGCAACCACAAAGGAAGACATACAAATCTGGTATTTCCTAATTGTATACAACATTTTCATCATTTATTAATACGAGGTGGGGGAGGTGAGGTGGGGAGGTGAGGTGGGGGAGGGGTGGGTGGGAAGTCGAGGAAGGTGATGGGTATGGACAAATTCAACAAAAACCTGAAAGAAGATATCCCTCCACATTGTGAAGAATAATTTGCAGTTTACTCACTTCCTCTGTTTCTGTTGGAAAGCCACATATGACATCAGTTGCTATGGTGACACCTGGCAATCTACAAGAAGATATGAAAAAGAAGTGATACCTCAAATGGATAAACAAGATACAAGATCTGTAGTTCAAATAGGAGGCATATTAGTAATATGACATTAATATCTATCATCACAATGGAAATACATATCAAACATTTCGTTAGAATTTAATGTAGCGGTATGTTTAGTCAGTTGATCTTCTACTCATATCCTATTGATGGACAGAACATTCCTTATATCTACCATCTTTTCAATGCAGATGATCAAGCTTACAGGAAGAAAAAACTCACCCTTTTATTTAAAGAGCACTATCAAAGACACAGACTTACACTTACTTGTTCAAACCAAGATGTATCCTTTAACATTCTTTCTAAACTACTCTTAACAGTGGAAATCTTTAATAGGTGACTAATAATTCCTCATAGAAATGAGAATCTACTTACTCTGTCTAGCTCCCTATTACATCATTCATGGCTTAAGTGGGGCTAAGTATCTAATCATATTAGACTCAGCAGGGAGGAAAGTAACATCAGACCTTAATGGTGAAACTCTTTACCTCTCTTTCAGTACATCCATCACCCTCTTGAAGTCAGCCTGGCAATATTCTCTCTTCATGTCCATTAAGACACTGTCTGATGCAGACTGCACCGGTACATGTAAGAAGGCATACACTCTGGGATGGTTCAGAATTTTAGCTATTTCCTGGTGACAAAAATATGCAAAACATAAAAGAAGTACAAGAGTTAAATATGACATGGGCTTGCTGCATCCATTACCCCTTCCCTCCACCCATCCTAAACATAAATGAAATACAAGAGTAAATTATGACATGGGCTTGTTGCATCCATTACCAATTCCCTCCACCCATCCTAAACATAAATGAAATACAAGAGTTAATTATGACATGGGCTAAATGCATACATTACCTATTCCCTTCACCCATCCTAAACATATATGAAATACAAGAGTTAATTAGGGCATGGGCTTGCCGCATCCATTACCCCTTCCTTCCACCCATCCTAAACATAATGAAGTAACAGAGTTAATTATTTCATGTCCTTGCTGCATCCATTACCTATTGTCTCCACTCATCTTATCATAAAGGTTTCAGTTAAAGTTTAATCTCACCTCTAGATGTTGGAGGATGTAAGGTGGGTTTGTCATCCCAATTCTCATCATACATCCCTCTGGTATGACTTCCACTAGCTTCCAGAGAAGGTCCACAATGGTAACACCAATATCTATGCCATAGGCACCCGTATCCTCACTGGTTAACCAAACTTCACAAACACCCTCTAAAATGGTACAAAAGACAAACAGAATGATGGTTTTCAAACTTTGCAAAGTAAACATGCGTAAACATTGCATGCATTGCAATAATAACAGCAAAACTAAGGAATGTCGGGTTGCACATGTTTAGTAGAAATGACTACTCGCAATGGAGCATCCAAACATTGAACTTTCAGGGAACAGCCCTACAAAAATTAATAAGAACTCCTATTGGAAGTTCAAGCATTTGAGATGAGAAGTGCACCACCAATATAAATAATGCCACATCTTAAATTACTGTCCACAAAACTACAGATTATTCTGTAGGTGAATTAACTCCCTGAGTAATTGGCATAACATTAAATTAAGCATTCATACAGTTCATAACAAGCTAAGACCAATGCATGGCTGACTGGTATCATAATTGGTGAACATTATCAAAAGCAGTTACATAATAGGTTTCAGTGCAAAAGATAACAACAATAACAACCCCTCTTCATTTGATACAGACCAAGTGCTACGGACTCCAGAAACAGTTACAAAGATCGCCTTACCTAGTCCAATAAACCTGATCATGGTTTCAAAGGCAGATCTTTCTCAAGAAAGCTGTAATCAATTTGATCATCAGGTGGTTATTAAGTCTAGCTTGCCTACAATTGATCTCCTTACCTTGAAAAGATTGTCTGGCTCGTTCCACTAGATCTTCAATGGGGTAGCTGCCTAGTTCACCTCTTGCATGCTTTGTCTTGCAGTATGTACACTGATTCAAGCACCTTCAAATAAACAAGACGAAAACGTGGCTAATGGACTGTTCATCATATGTTACTTAAATTAATAAAAACTAATAATAAAGGAATAAATCTCTTACTGAGAGCATGATAATCAAAAGTTAATTTTTTAAGCAGACCATTTTTCAGTTTAGGTAGGAGGTAGGGGGTAGGGTTCATTACTATTGGGGAATTTTATATAAAAGAGTCAGTAAACTTTCAATATATTAACACTTGGTATCTCTGATAAAAACCTGAACAGAAAACAAATACCAAACTTGAAACCATATAAATTGAGATTTTGCATACATTAAGGAAACATTTGTACAGGTAAACAAGATAGGTAAAACTTACCCTGTATTGATGGCAAGTATTTCAATGAGTGGGTTCTTTCTGATCTTAGGCAGGTCTAATCTGGCACCTCCAATCTTCTTTCCTTCTGATTTCTTCTGACCGAATAATCTAACCGTATGACCTACATGAGAGATACCAGAAAGACATCAAACTTTCAAGAAATCCAAAATGGTTATATATTTATTTCAGTTTCATTGAGTAAAGCTTGTTCTCAGGCATGTCATATAAGAGAAAATAATATACATCTTTCAACTTAAATGGAATGTTTCAATGCTGAAGGAAAACTCAAAGAAACAAACGAATGAGCAATGCAACAAACTTAACATACAGGAAAGCACAAAAATAAAATTTTAAGATCCTGAATTGGAATGAAAACAGAAAATTTCCAATTCATGGTTCCGTTTTTACCTTTGAGTGTTTCCTCGACAACTTCAACCACCCTATCGATCTGTTGAACACCCACAGCACTCACACCCTGAAGATATCCAGCTTTGGGTTGGGCCTGAGGGACACACCCAGAGAGCACCAAGTGTTTCCCCTTCTGTTGAGCTTTATTAATTTCATTTCTGAAATGATCTTCGGCAGGACTCTTCACGGTGCAACTGTTCAAAAGCCACAAGTCTGCATCCTCCCAGTTATCTGTTGAAGCAAAATTTGGAATATCTTATTTTCATTTCTCACCAAAAAGGAGGGTACACATGTGTACACTGTTCTGGGTAATACAAGATGTGCAGAATGGAACCCAGCATACCACACTTTATAAGTTTCATACCTCATCATTCTTGGAACAATTATGGCAAAGCTTAATATTTCAAGTTTTAAAATGAATAGGGGGGAAGGACTCTACAGTGAATCACTTTTGCCCCAAAATATGCAGATCAAAAGTGTTCACCTGCATTAAACTATTTATTTACTGCTGCCCTCAGACCAGAATTTTTTCATCACTGAGAAAATTGATTGTCTTCACAATGAACTGACCATGTGCAGTATTTCTGAATTACTGTCTTTAGTTCATGTAGAGGAAATATTTGGACATGTATCAAAGGAAACATGAAGACTGCCATTGCAAGTACCTAAGGTGTCTGTAGTTATTTGGAGGATTAGTGATGATGTGAATTAACAAGAAACAGCATTATACATAATAACTAACTTCGCTACAACAATTTTTTTTATTGAAACAATCACTTAATAATACTGGTCAAAGTGTACTAAGAAAATTCTTGCAAATTTACTGAAGTCTTCATTTCCTACAATGAATATCAAACAAAAAATTATTGTTCGCAAAACAAGACAATACACACACAACAAACTTATAGGCAACTGAATATTGAATACTAGATACCTGTTATTTTGTAGCCAAAAGCAGCAAGTTGTCCTGCCATGTATTCACCATCAGAGTTATTATGAGAACAGCCCCAGGTCTTCACATAGATACTCTGTGTGCCTGGAATCACACTGAAAATAGCAAATAATTGTGGATATTCTATGAACACTATCAAACTGAACATGAATTTTGTATCTGTGAAAATATTTTCCATGCCAAAGGTGTAGAGCTTTTTTCTTTCATCTTTGGAAAATATGACTATATTGTAGCCACTGTATGAAGCATGATGAAAGTAATTGGATAATACCAACTAAAACTGGTCGCACAAAGCAGGAACATCAATATCTAGTGACAGTTTTTGGAGGGATTCAAGTAAGTATTTGCAAAGTCTTACTGAACAACAATTACCTTTCTGATGTACTTTGTTTGTTATAAAGTAGCCTACAGTTTACAGACCTTCAAAAAGAATGTAAGGATATTCAATAACCTAGTAGCATAAAGTACACAAACTTTAACATGAAATGACAACAGTTCTTAATACTAAGTCAGTTAACATACCTGTCAGCAACAACATCCTCTTTTTGCCTTGATCCAGACAGTCTTTCTTTCCTGCGGTGTATTTTCGGTATGACTTTGTTCTTATTATTGTACCTATCTTGTGGTGTAACATCATCAGTATTTATGATGTCCTCAATATCATCAAGGGAGGGCTCTAGGGCTGGCATTGCTGGGAGAAAAATAAAGTTTTCCAAAAATTATCAGTAGGATAATAGTTGTAAACTAGCTGTTGACAAGGCCTATTTACTCTCTTAAGTATGGTACTCTGAGGTACCGTTATCCTACAACAGCTTTCGCTACATTTAGCCTATTTGTGTTGTGTTTGTATTGTAACCAATGCAATGAAAGGGTCAATATTATAGTAATAAGCGTACGGTAGGCTTAGTTCCACGAAATACATTTGCATGTAAAGTTTTACTCGACAGGGCACACGTCACAGGAAATCCCGTTCAACACAGAGCTTATGCTATTATGTTATTTAATTTTTTTCGTTAATGTTTACTTACTTGAAGTCGTGCTGTACCTTCAAATTGTTAAGATTACCTCAAAAGCAGATATGTGAGAGTATGGTGTGAGTTTACTATAGTGGCCAGGCATAGTCAGGGTTTACACAGTGCCAAGCATGGATATATGATAGTTACTTTGATGAGCCGCAACGGCAGGTAAACCACGGTTGATAGTTACGGTAGCTTAATATAGACATCTAGGAAAAAATTAGTGTCCCAAATCTCAAATTTTTGACGTTTTATCTCAAAATTTTCCTTTCCTATGTCCCTATTATGTTGGTAGTACAGTGAACCCAATTGGGACAATTTTTTTTATACTGTAGTGTCATGTCCCACTTCTGAGCACTCGTATTGTCAGTACAAGCAGTATGAATATCATGTTTCTATCATTCGTAGAACGGAATGCTCCAGGGCCTGCTCTGGTTACTGATTGGGAATGGGGAATCCCCAAATCTACATTGTCATTCCAGGGGTATGGTTCACTTCGGGGAAGTGAAACCAGTCAAAATGCCTAACAGAATACATGTGACGAAACAACTTTTCCATTCTGTACTGTTTATTACTTTCTATGTATACAAACATAAATGGCAAGATAAGCAAATGTATTTCTTCTCTGTTCACACTAGGTGTATTTTCATTTAAATTAAAGAGCATCAGCTTCCAAAGTTTGTGTACCCAAAATTCCTCAAACTTATTAAACAAAGTTATTATTGTA
Source organism: Apostichopus parvimensis (assembly GCA_000934455.1). Classification (NCBI taxonomy): domain Eukaryota; kingdom Metazoa; phylum Echinodermata; class Holothuroidea; order Aspidochirotida; family Stichopodidae; genus Apostichopus; species Apostichopus parvimensis. Next base: position 42,929 of record KN892211.1, read on the forward strand.
GAAGGTCTGACATTTCAGGACCTTCAAATTACAGCTTGACATAGAATTAAATTAACTTTTATTATTTTATTTTTATTTATTTATTTAAATTAAATTAAATTAATAATATTTTATTGCCAGAAAGAGAACATATTTCAGTTGGATGTAATATGCTAAATGAAGTTTTGAACATAGTAACTACTTAAGTACTTTCCGGCTATATTTCTAGCACATTTTGTAGCAATACTGATGAACTTTAAGTTGTGCATCGCAAAAGCCATGAGAGCCCTAAGCTTCAAGACTTGCAGTGAGCCTGTACTCGTATTCTAGCATCTAGCTGTACACATACAAAGCCTTGTGGATTTGTCCTCTTACTTGTACTATCATCTTCAATAGTAGTAAAAAAGCTTATACAAAATAAAGTACTGGTACATGATTGTGCCGATCGCCTTGTACCTGTACTCGTACTCATAGCATGGGAGTTCTTGTACTCATTTTACTGAACTCCTTCTACAAGTCTGGCTTAATTGTAACTTTGAATACAATTTATAAGTAATGAAAAAGCCAACATTTCAAAAAAATGTTGCATTGGTAAGTAAGCAATACAATATCACACTGACTTTAATAAATAGAAAACAAATAAGTAAACTCATAAATAAAACATAGATACACAAATGCACACACACACACATATGTATATAATGCAAAGCAATGTCAAGAGTAACTTTCATGAATTGGTATCACACTGAACACAAATAGAAATATTCTATACCTATGTGATTCTTCCTTCATGAGCATTCAAATATAAAGATACTTCACATGTGGCACTGCTCTGACACTCACACTCGTAAGACTTTTCAACTACAGTATGTGTGTTCTCTCATGTGACTTTAAAATGGCCTGTGCTGTTGCAAAGTGTTTCAGCTGAAGGAATTCTCAGCAGAGTGCTGCCTTTGGTGTATCTTTAACATATCCACTTTTCTAAATCTCTTCCCACAATCCTGGCACTTATGAGGTCGCTTGATATCACTGTGAACAATTTTGTGTCTGTTTAAGGAGCTGGCTGTTCTGAAATCCTTGTTACACTGTTCACACTGGTATGGCTTCTCACCTGTGTGTATTCTCTCATGTAGTTTCAATGAACAAGTCACGGAGAATGCTTTGCCACAATACTTGCAGGCATAAGGTTTCTCGCCGGTGTGCTTTCTGAGGTGTATTCGTAGACCGGCCGCTGACATAATCCCCTTCCCACAGTACTGACACTTGAACGGTCTGTCTGTGCAGTGAGTCTTTTCGTGAGCCTTTAAACAGCTGATGGTGGGGAATGATTTGTCGCAGGTATGACAACCATACGGGGTCACATCGCTGTGAATGCTTTCGTGTTTCCTCACGGTCGACAACTGAGAGAAGGCCTTGGGACAGAAGTGGCACTGATAGGGTCTTTCTCCTGTGTGAACTCTCTCATGCCTTTTCAAACAATTCGAAGTGGTGAAAGAACTGTCACAGAACTGACACTTATAAGGTTTCTCACCGGTGTGAGTTCTCCTGTGTACTATCAAACCCGAAACACGAGAAAACGTTCGGGTGCAATACGGACAACGATACGGCTTTTCACCCGTGTGGATTCTCTCATGATTCTTCGTACAATGGGCCGTGTTGAAAGTCTTCTCGCAGAAGCTGCACTGAAAAGGTTTCTCACTCAGATGTGTCGTCTGGTGTGTCTTCAACCGGCTGTAGGTATTGAAAGCTTTCGGACATTGCTGGCATTCGTAGGCTTCCTCACCAGAGTGCAGTTTTTCGTGGGCTTTCAAGAGACTGGGCCTGTTGAACGTTTTACCGCAGAGTTTGCACTGATGCGGTCTTTGGCCAGTATGCAAGCTCTCATGGGTCTTCAAAGTGCCAGAATAGGCAAATACTTTGTCACAAAACTTGCAAAGGTAAGGCTTTTCTCCTGTGTGGGTTCTTTCATGTACTAGCAATGCACTCTGCTTTAATATGACCTTGCTGCAGTATTTACATTCTAATGGAATGTCACCTTGGCATGAATCATCATCAGTCTCAAGGATTTGAGCGTTAAAATTTGTTTCATCTTTCAAAGAGCTGTAATGACTGTTCTCAGACTGATCGAGTTCATCAGGAAAAGAGATGGTGCAATATTCATCTACAGTACTTTCACACATTGCCGTATGAGTGACATCAGCAGCTTCCTTGTCATGATTAACGACTCCAACGAACCCATCAGCAACTAGCGTGAGATTCTCATCGCCCCTCAAAGAGGACTTTGGTAACGTGTGGTTGATCTTTATTGCACTCTCTGTCCCTGTGATCCTTTTTCTTTCAGGATGATGTATGGACAGTCTGTGATCGGTAGCAGAAGAAACTTGTACCGGGGCTTGATAAATTCCTCCCCCTGTTATAAATATTAGAAAACATTAACGAATGCATTTACGGAGAGCATGACGAGCTTTAATTATAGCTGTGTTCTAAGTTTACATGAAGGGAACAGCTTTTCCAGTCTTAAATGCATCTTTTCTGTTAGAGCAGCTGGTTGCCTGTTCTCTGCATTTATAATTCACTCTTAAGCACCAGATTCACTCAATGTTTTACAAATCGCTCGTTGACTGTTATCAGAACATAATTCACTCTTAAGCACAACTTTCACTAAGGTTTTACAAACAGCTGATTGCCTGTTATCTCAATAATTCACTCGCAACAGATTAACCCAAGTTTCTACAAAAGGCATATTTATTCAGTACTTTCTCTCAACTGTGAATGACAATATTGGTTTTCAGTCCTTCTTTCAGACTAGGTCTATATTCTATTAATAGTGTGATAGGCCCTAGACTGATATGTCTAGATGTTCAAAAGATTTTAAATATGATTGTGACATTTATACAACAATCTAACAAAATAGTGTGTGTTAAAGAGCATCTGGACCCCCAGAAATATTGAGCTGCAAAAAATAAAAATAGCCATTTTGAAAGACTAATATTTCATCGGCACCAAAACTAACGGCTAGCATCAGGAATTCTTTTTTTTAACATCAGGGAAGGCAATTTGTAAGCTTTTCAAAATCGATGATATGAACATTTATCCGAGATGCTTTAAATGGACTAAGTTCATCTTTCAAGCCTGCTTCTATGGTACATCAATTATTTTTTATCTCAGCAACAGTTAAAATGCTATGGAGCAGGAAAATTATATACACATTATCATAAACTTAATTCACATTTTCTTTAGACATTGTCAGTAAAATGCATAGTTTTTTATCCGGCAATTAACTTCCCCTTTTCTTCCCATTCGTAGCTATCCACAACTTAATATCCACAAACCTGTTTCTTTCTGTCTTTTTACTTCACCGTCATCATCCTCACCAATCTCGACTTTGATAAAAACTTCTGATGAAGAAAACATAACAACAAATGTTAGTTTCAAACAGTAACCATGCAATTTGCCACAACTGAGTTTGTTTCTCTTCTATTTCTTTACTTATTTTATTATTATTATTATTATTATAATTTTTTTTTGGGGGGGGGGGGAGATAATTTAAAAATAGCAACTTATGAACATTTCATGAGAAAAAATGAAGAAATGGAAGAAAGAGAGTTACACATTTGCAATCATAAGTCAAATAAGATTTTACTATATTTCAGTTGCGATATTATGTTTAGGAAGGTGTGTTAGTGCATAGAGACAGGTAAGAGGGGAGTGAAGTAAATGTTTGGCATTTGTTGACTTCAAATGATCTTTGACCTCCACCAAAGCAATAACAGGCTCCTTAAATTTGATATGGTACATCTACAAACCAAATATGAGATCAATATCCAACATTCCCTTCTTGCAATACTGTATAACATTTACAAGGCTTTCAAACTTTGACATGTTGTCTCCAAATGACCTTTGACCTCCACCAATAGGCTTCTTTTACTCAACGTTATACACCTTCATGCAAAGTATGAGATCTGCCCAAGCTTCGAATATTGAGATATCACGTTTACAAGGTTTTCACAATTTGACCTCTGATGACCCCAAATGACATTTGACCTACACCAAAAACATTAGGCTTCTTGGACTCAATGTGGTACTTCTGCACACTATATAAAATTGGTCTGACCTTCCCTTCTTGAGACATCGTGTTTAAAAGCTGGGCGTCACAAATGCAAACACTCGCACCCTTACAATCATGAATGCAAAGGTTACAATTATCATCGAAACAAAAATTGGATGTTTTCTTACTATACTTCACAATAGTTAATAACCAAACAGTTTCAGAAATTCTGAACAGGTGATAATTCAATAAGTCTTTGACACAAATATATTCCGCCACCAACATTTCTGCTCATGCAAGATTCACCAAGTTTGAAATGGCAAGATTGTAGAATTCTTTATAGTATCTATAGTTACCATCAGCTGAGCTGCTGTCTAGGTTGTCATCTTTGGTCTTGTTAGTATCTTCACCACCCAGATCCATCTATATTTATGTATTGGTTAATTGTGAAAATACTGCTGTTTTGATCTGCTAAAGACAAAAGAGTACAGTTAAGTAGTATTAATTACGTACAGAAACCAAAGTAAACCTAGATATAATTAGACACACTGAATTGATGTTTGGTGGCAGATAAGTTATTCCTCTACTCATACTGTACAAGCTGGTACTGTACAGTATGTAGATAAGGCTACATCCTTAAAGGTCTGCTGCGTAGACTATAGCAAGCCATCATAAAATGTTTCTTGAGATTACAAAAAATGACCTCTCTTTACCAATTAGTCTGCAACACCTGCCACATATTTGTTCTTGTATGAGGGTCTTTGTGTATATGATTTATACTACACTATATAGACATGAACATGTTTCCACACAGTGTTTACACAAAGAGGCTAATGGTGTTAAGAAGCTATATGCAGGCTAATTGTTGAGCATGAGGTCAATTTACGGCCGTGGCAGGTCGATTACGTAATCACCAAACTTTCCTAGCTATAGCCTGCGTGGCTATAATTGGAGCCAATAAAGCTGCAGATCTTTAAGCTGAGATGTACAAAAAATAACAATTACATGACCGCATATGAGCAATGATTTCCTTCATGCAACTTAGTTTAGTTTGTAGAAAAAAGGATCAGGAGGGACACTTAAGTCCCCATCAAGGACCCTATAGAGAGAGAAAAAAACTGAAGACACCAAAACTCAGACTCGATCACAATGCTTAAAGTGCTTGTCCAAAGCATTCTTAAACCCATTGACACTACTTACAAGTACAACTTTCTCAGGCAAACTGTTCCACTCGTTCACAACCCTATTAGAAAAAAAGTTATGCCGAATATTAATCCTACTATGTGACTTTTGGAGTTTAAGACAATGACCTCTGGTACAACTACTGTTAGCAAACATGAAAAAGTCGGTAAAGGATAAATTGTCAAAACCATACACAATCTTGAAAACCTGAATCAAGTCCCCATGCAACCTCCAAAGCTCCAGTGTGGTGAGATTCAACAGTTGTAACCGCCTATAAAAAGGAACACTCTTTAAGGAACTAATCATCCTAGTAGCCCTCATCTGGACCTTTTCAAGTACTTCCTTATCCTTAGCAAAATATGGGTTCCAAGCCTGCACAGCATATTCCAGATGAGGCCTAACCAACTGCTTAAGTTATAATTTAAAGCCTAACTACGATGTCCTCTTTCAGAAAACTGAAGTTCCTCTTGATCATACCTAAAACCCTATTACCTCTTTTCGCAGCTTCAAGACAAGAGTCAAAAAGACGAGTAAAAAAAAATGTGTTCCCATACCGGGAATCGAACCCGGGCCACGGCGGTGAAAGCGCCGGATCCTAACCACTAGACCATATGGGAGAGCTGTCTTCACAGATTATTAGAAACATCTACATGTCTTGCATTGTCAAAGGAATAAATTTGCTACATTACTGTAGGCTTACAGTAGCTGACGGTTTGCAATATAACCAATCTTACGGGACTTAAAAAACAGTCGATTTTCAACAATTCACACGTTCGTTAACTGCTAATTTCTGTTAGTGTTAAAACTGTCGCCTACCAAACACCAGATAAATCTTATGTTGCAGTCCATTCGCTGTCATCAGCACCTCCACTGCTTCAACACAAAGAACCCCAGGCTAGACAAAAGTAACTCTCCCAAATCTGTTCACAAGTAAACAAAGACGATCTACTTATAACATAATCATTTTGTGAACATTTTTCGATGCAGCATCCACTTCGATCAGTTTCAGATATTCACAATATGATCGGGTCCGCTTTGGCCTTGTCAGTGTTTATTTACTTTCCCTGGGAAGCATTTTGCTTATCTTCATTTC
>KN892213.1:2974-25260 GCA_000934455.1 Apostichopus parvimensis
ACACACACACACGCCAACCTGACTACATAGGTTCCTTTTGCTAAAGCAAGGAACCAATAAAAATCAATCAAATAATAAATAGTTTTGAGAATCTCTTGTTTTTGGTTTGTGTATGTATTTGTGTGTTCTTCACATATTTCACCAATACATTTTTACTTATACTTTGTTGAAAAATAGCAACAGAGAGTTCAACCGTCTTTGTATGATAGAAGGCAATTGTTTCCACTTTTTACCATTTTGTCGCAGCAAAAAGTCAACAATCATCACACTTGACCAAAAATCAGTCGGGAACTTACACTTGACAAAACAAAATGTTTTTAATTATAACTTTTCAACAATTCTTATAAAAATTTAGTGAAATATAACCTCATTTTACATATCGATAAAGTGTCCTGTTTTGTTTAGTCATGGTACTTGGCATTCTGATGGGACTTGTTCATTCTACCTTAAAAACTTTATCTTCATCTGTTATACTCTAGTCTTGAAAATAAAGTAGTTGCAGTGGTTGTGTCACCACCGTACAGGGCTTTTTCGTGAATGTAGTAACAGATTGGTATTATAATGGGCTAGGTTCACGCTCTACAATCCATCTAATGTCATCTAATGTCACAGTTTCAGGCTTACCGATGTTTCCATTTGGCAATCTCTTGAGAGTGCATGGTTCCTCCTTGCCCGATGGGGATTTGATGGATGCTCGCAGAACGTTGAGATTGGGCTCATCGATCTTCAAAGGCACGTCGCTTGCTTGACCGACATTCATGGTGCTGCCAGGTTGATCTGAATGAGAACAAATGGAAAATAGAAAAGTGACGGTCTGTTGTAAACAAAAAATTACAATAACATACAAACAAATAAAGAAATAGTACATGGAACAGAATACAAAACACTTCAACACCTCAAACTTTTCGTAAATGTTAACAAAAATCCCAGCTGCAATGAAGATATCAATTATAGGAGTTGAAGACATCCTTACTGGTATAGTAGTATCACTAGTAGTATGATGTTATCATGACTGGGGGAATGATATCACTATAAGTATAATGATATCATCAATGGGGATAATATATGTCTCAATGGGTACAAGTCCACGAGACAGGGCGAAGACCTGGTCGACTGACGACATTAACGGCAGAGCCTCAGTAGGAAGTTCATAGATTTGACCTCGGTGTGTGGTCGAAAACACAAGTCCACGAGACTTGTGTTTTCACATGTAGATATCACCACTAAAATTAAGACAGAAGTATCGGCTTCATGACAGAGCTAAAACTGAGATAAAGTACGGTAAGTTAAATAAAAAGAATAAAAAGAGAGTGCAAACACATACGAAACATACAAGTCATATCACAGAGTGACAAATTCGGAACAAAAAAGACAATCTTTTTTTAGAAACGTCCTAGAGACATACCGATAATATTAGCCTTGAATGGACTTCCTCCGATGTCCTTGTCGGCAAACTTGACAGTGATTTCGTAGGTGCCTGGTTTGGTTGGGTAGTAGGTGACCGTGCAGGTACCGTCCTTGTTGTCTACGCACTTGATCTCAGCCTTGGAAGGCCCTTCGATGGCAAGAGACAGTCCGCCAGCGCCGGCTTCTTTGGTGTTGATCGTAAACTCGCAGGGTTCTCCGTTAATGCCGTGGGTCAGGCCTGGGCCATAAGCTGTCACTTGGCCGCTCTTGAGCTCGTCCACGTGAAACTGGAATGGACTTCCTGCAGTTGAGAATTGAGAGAGGAACGTTATCGTCGAGTTTTGACTCGTTTCGACTCGTTTCTTCGAAACGGTTCTTAAGCGATCATCACCCAGTCGGGATGATTGTTTCTATAATGTAGTGTCGTGTCCTGCTTCAGAGCACTCGTATTGTCAGTACCAGCAGTATGAATATCATGTTTCTATCAGATCAAGGTTAGAAACTGTTTGGTACTGTCAATACCAGTGCTTTGAGAGCATGACACTGGAGGACAGTTTAGAGAGGTATTTTAGCATCAGGAAATTGTCCCAACTGGCTGCAATCATAGATCTTATCATGAATATTCATGATATCATAACAGCCGACACAGAAGCTAGCTACCAACAACAACAGCATGGTAAAAACACATCTAGTACATAACACCCATGCAATTATTTTGAACATGTTCACTACACCTGGTGGAGGCTAGTATAGTCTCAAAACAACTCTAAAAATAATTATGAATATGAATTTAATATAATGGTCTTAAAATATGCAGCAGTAGAATACAATACCCAACACTGAGGGTAGTGAATAACCAAAGTATGCAAGATGACAGGGTAGCATACTAATTATTTATTCGTAACATAGACCATAACTGAATATGCAAGTGCTCATCATTTATACCACAGAGGGCGCAACGTACCTGGGACGTCTTTGTCGTTGTATTTTATAGACAATTCATGAAGCCCGGTCTCGGTGGGTGCGTATTTGACTGTGATGGTACCGTCTTTGTTCTCGATAATATGAGGGGTATCAATACGTCCGGATGGAGTTTTCACCTCGCCTGGGGGGGGGGGGAGACAAAAGATTAATTAAAATTATCCCACAGTAATTTCTTCCTCCATCTTCACATCACCGCTAGTCGGGCTTTAACTAATTATGTTTGCTTACATACATTTTGTGATTTTGTGGCAAATCTACATATACACAGGATTAAAAATTGCAATTCTGTGCGAGGTGACACGGATCTATTACTTCTTCCGTCTTTATGGATAATACCATATAAGACCTACTTTAAACATGACACCACACAAACTGGTTCTATTTTTTTTTTTAACAACTGATACCAAGCAATGAATTATTAATGGCCAGCACATTATACCAAGAGTTTATTCACGTGTAATGTTATCACTAAACTCCATTCATAATGGGTGCAATAACATTTCTCCAGTTTCACCGAATGCCCCTAGTATGGCCCTTTTCCTGTTTTAACTCCAAGTATCAAATACCAAAAGAAAATACATTAACTTGCTTCAGTTATAGTTGCCTGCTCTGATATGCTACTTGTTTATTGCCAAGTTCAACCCAGACACATCTAATCATAAAAGTAACTTGCTCTCATTACTGAAACTCTTGGTTGCCATGGCCTTCACCTTCTATTGCAAATATCTCAAGTTAATCCCTGGATTTTCAGGGGCTCACGCTGTGAAACGATTACCACGGATGGCAGAAACCGAAGCCCTCCGTGGAAAGTTCACGACAGTTCAACTGGAAATGACATTTGATCGTCGCTAATAATATGACCTTATTTTGAGAGTCCTATTAATGGGGTGTTCTGTAGCCTAACAATAACAATAACAAAAAGGATATACATAGCTCAGTTCAGTTAATGGCATCGAATTCTGCCACACAGAAAAAAGACGACAAAAAAAAATAGACATAAGGGTGCACATAATAAATAATACTCCCCCTACTCTTGGTATGATGGGAATGTGTCACAATTAATCTGGTGTTATTAGCACTTAGCAACCAACGATGAGATGCTATCTCTGACACTTCTACCGTAACCAATATCACCTCGCGGTTCAAGTTTCATGAAGAATTGGAGCAGGCGATTAGGAGACATTTAGGTTGGATTAATTAAACCATAAAAAAGAAAAAGGTTTATTCTGTTTGCAAGACTGATAACATTCCGATATGACTCATGATCCATTTCCTTCAAGCTATCACATTCAAGACGGATGTTACTTTTCATATCTCGTTTTATTGCACACCAAGAATTCTCCGAGCTCATCAATGTAAACATTCGCTAATCAAATTGTATAAACGTCATCGAGACATTTCTCTGTTTATCTTTCCATCCCTGCCCCTCTCTGCTGGCGGCCTCTCCGAATGTTTCCCATTGTTTTGATATCACATTACTCCTAACGATGTATCCTTAATGAGTTCCTGTGTATAAGACTATGTGCATCGTTGATGCCCTCACATCCAAAACAAAAGAAATATATCCATGGGAGTTGTCTAACATGAATAACAAAGTTTGAGAACTATCAGAAGATGATTCATGACAACCAAAAAAAAAAAAAAACCTTTTTATCTTCAACTTCAATCTTTTAGATATTTTCGCAGAGGAAAATGGAATTACACAGCTGGGCACCAACTCTGCTAAATGTCAAAGCTGCTGATAGACGGAATGTAGATGCTTTTAACATACTGTCTCCTGCCCAGCACAATCATACAAAATATCATAGTGTTGAGACATTGAAGACATTGAAAAAAAAATGAGGACTACATTATCTTTCAAAACAAGCAATACCACTTAGCTAGTTGCAGCATTAATACCAATATAGATACTGTATACCTAAGGTTCGAAGCCAACTTTGCAAGATGGTTAAACCCAAGGGAAAAAATTGTTGCTTGCAACTGTTAGGGATAAATTCTAACATTAACATATTAAAATATAGGATCCCCAGTTACATGCATTAGGGAGGGGGAGGGTGGTGGTATGTGGCATAGTGAAATTGAACAAGAAACACAGCCGTTGGTTCAACAAACTCTAACTGAATTAGATGAACCATTTTAATTTACTTTCGTGATTCTCGACTCACCAGTGATTTGACCAGTGCCAGCTCCAAGGACTGGGATACAGAGGTCAAGAGGTCGGCACTCTTGATCTTCGGCAGTGGGAGCTGAAGCAAAGAGGTTTGGCGAAGATTCCTGTGGGATGATCTGCTCGGCGTCGATCAGGTCCTCTGGTGGTCCTGGACGGGCCTGAGAATTGGAAAGATGGAGAGGTAAGTATTTTTCATTTGTCCTGAACAATTTGGGAAAATTAAAGCAATAGTCTGGCTAGCAGATTTAAAATTTAATGATGGTTTTAAAAGTTGAATGATATTACGCTTGAAATAAACGAGAAACAGTTTCCGGTGATTATAAAATATTCTTGTTTTAGATTTCTTGAGAACCATCCGGCGTCAACCTCTGCTTCGGTATTAAAAAGATTCAGCTGTACCGTCATCCCAAAGTGAAGACAAACTTTGTAACAACAACAACGGCAAAAGAAAGTGAACAGAAACACTTAAGTGGTCAAAGATTGGTTTGTTCTTATCCAGCTGTTTGTTTTATCAAGTCATTGAGTATGCAATACCATCCGAAGTGTTAAAGAAAATTACACAAAAAAACAAAAAGATGTTGGTATTTGGCAAATGGATACCATGTTTTGTTATTTACTTGGCAATCAAAGGCAATTTGTATTACCTTCGGCTTAAGAAAGACAGACACTTCACAGTTGTTTAGTATTAGAGATCACAGTCAATTTCCCAGTCACCGACAATGAGGAACATTGTTATTGTTTGCAGTGACTTGGTGAACTTTAGCACCACCAAAAACATCCAAATCTTGATCGTAAATGACACCAAAAAAACATGAATAAACGTAATTCCTTACAGAATATTACAAAATAGCCAGTATTTTCAATATTTTACGATTTTTGCCGACAAAACAGAATTGGATTGAAGCATTTTTCCTTTGCATTTATTTGCTCCATTTTTCTTAAGAACAATTTTGAGTAAGATTCAAGTTAATCTGAGAAATTTGATCTGGATTGTGAGTGGGAACAGCTATGCACTTACGATTAATGTCTGCACAAGTTTCATTCACTGGTTATGAACTATTGGAGAAGTAAACTAACAATACTAGGGAATACTTTCAATACGGTTTAAGATACTGATTACTTTGTGATCATTTCATCTAAATATAGCAGATTTTACATAACTTCTAAAGCTATATTGATCTGGTCAGGTGTCTTTGCCACTCTTGAGGGACAATTTACCTCTATATATCACATACTTTCTATATAGCTGTTGCTGCTACTGCAATGGTCATTATAATATAAATGTGCCACTGTATGCATCAGCATACTATCTGGCCATCAAATCTATGAACACTATTGTTGATAAGGGTCCATTGGAATAGCCCAGGAATCCATGAATCATTATTCATATACAAAGTGTGAGCAACTGGCCATGGATAAAAATTACACAACTTAACTGAATGTGTGTATCAATGGAATACTACCAAGCCGTCAATAATTTAATTTATTCATCTTCCTTGGATGTCTCTATTGGTCGGATAAATTCAAACCTTACTTCCAGCTATTTTCTTTTCATATGATCAAAGAAAATTGCAAAAAAACTTCTGATTGATCTATCAATTTTTTCTTTCATTTTATTCAAGGATAGAAATGAAAAAAACTGCTTTGTAAATAATTTGGTTAAATTCTTTTCAGTGCTGCTTGACACAACTTTAAAATGCATGAGTTAAACAGATAAACTTGAGCCTCAAGTATGCACAGGCAGACAGGACTCCCACTGGGCTATTCACGACTGTGATAGCAAAGATATGCAATGAAATATTTAAGAAATGTTGCAGTGGAATGACAGATGTGTCCTTTGGTTGACTTTGATACTGTTAAAGACTATATAGCAACTTACACTTCTTCAACTGCTCTTCAAGTGTACCATGTCAGTATTGTTTTTCTATACAGCAAATTTATGGAAGGGATTTTGTTTATTACTACAGCTAGCAATAACGGAAGGTTTTTTTTGCTGTTTTTTGCTGTTGTAAACAAACAACAGAAGGAGTATACCTGTACAATTGTTATTGTTTTTGAGATCTAAACTAGAAAAGCTGTTTACTAATTATGTAATTGGATGCTTTAAATGTGGAAGCAGAAGACTTGTCTGTAACATTGTAACAAGTTTTCAAAACTAAAATACAATCTTTCCACAGGGAGGAAAAGAATAGATTGTCAGCTATCCTGAATGCAATGGACTTAAATATTGTTGGCAACGTCCTGTAAGAAACAGCTGATGAGCAAAGCATGTGGATGGATGGAGGGGGGTGGGAAGGGGAGGGGATAGGATGGGAGGGAAAGGGGAGGGGATAGGATGGGAGGGGGAGGGGAAGGCCTAGGATGGAGAAGATGCAAAGAAAAGTTACTATGAATGTAGATGATAAGACAGTAACATTCCCCAATAACGTTTGTGGATTTCCATTACGATATTACTTGAGCATTCTAGCGAGGAGAAAACCGATTGAACGAGAGGCAGGCAAAGACTTTAATGCAGGCAGGCTATGGGCTGCTAACAATCCAAATCTAGTTAATAGCATAAGAAAATACAATAAAGTTGTAAAGTTTCTGTGACACGTTGAGGCCAAGTTAATACGCATTATCTGTCAACAACTGGAATGTAAGTTCAAAACAATCTTCGACGAGGAATGATGAAGAATTTTCAAAGAGGAAATGGAAAGAGATTAGCGGGACAAGAAAAAGGATAAAGATGGTGAATTAAATAATGAATGGGATATTAGTACAGAGGATTTAGCTATTAATCTCCTCGGCTGACGAAAGTAGAGAACCCTTGACACGACAGAGCCCTACGAGCGAGAGGATGAGGAGTCGTAACTCTGAGGGAGGATGGAGGACGGAAGATGGAATTCCTGTTGTGTCACGCTCCTTGAATTCCAATCTGGTTGGATGGTGATTGTTGAGAGGCTCTGAGAGTGAGAGTCTGACGGGCTGTTGTTGACATTTTAATTATGTCGTCTGACTACGATACGTGACAGTTATGGTGACACAGAGTAAAGCACACTAGAATTTGCCATTAATTCTCAAATAGAAATCAGACATAACTCTATGTCAAGGGGATATATTAAAGAGCTATGTGCACTCTCCTTCTCTTAACAACTTCTCTCTAAAAGGATAGCAGATCCATGACCTCCAGTTCAACTCTGGTTCTTTGTTTTTTTCTTTGTTTAATATTGATAACACTTTATATGAATATTGGTGATTTATAAAGCGTGCATATCCACCCGGAACAAAACAGAGAGAGGACATACTGGCATAAACTTGTAACGGGAGGAAGGACTTGGAATCCTGAATACTCCTACCACCACTTTACTGCATTCACGCAACCACGGGGAACATATTTAATGGCATAAAAGACTCTAAGCTTATCAACGACATGCAAAAAACCCTAAACTTGAGCACAAAGAAGAAGATGAAAGAGTAGCTTCATTATGCAACAAAGACAAAGATGCTGAAATGTGCAGTACAAATAAGACTTCTTAAAACTTGCAGATTATAACTTTCAAGGAATAATCCATGTGATAATTCATGTTTGTAGAGCGCCCTCTATGTGTTCTTGAACTACCGTAACTTGTTATAACTTGACATAATAAAACACTCTACATCACAGTATAGATAAATTCAGTCTCAAAATTGATGGTTTTATATGTATTTGTCAAATAAAACCATGTTTGGAAAAGGTTTCATAATAAAATGTGGGTATAGACTCCATGCAAAAAGGATATATGTACATGTAATGAAATATGGTCTTTTGAGTTAAACAAAGAAATTATTCAAAAAGCAGTGAATAAGGTATAAATTGTTAACTTAGAAACGATTTCCATATTTACTGCACCCAAGAATCTTTTCTCAACACAATTCCAGTTCAAAGCTAATACGATGATACCAGTATCAATTTCCTGGAAAACCAAAACCAAACAATAACAACAACAACTCTAAACTATTGATATAATTAATTTTAACTTATTATGAAAGAAAACAAAATATAAAACATTACCTTCTTTGATAAGAGCTGATTCAAAGTCCAACAAAACTACTAAAGTGTATATATGACAAGGAAAAACAATCCACAGGTTTTGAGAAAATATCCCGCAAGAAAGACGAAGAGAGACCCGAGTATATACTCCGCGAGGCTTTTACCCGTCAATGGGTACACAGGCAGGTGAGTAAAAAAATTCTACTTCATTTGCTGGCTAAAACCAAATGCAGTGAAACAGCTACATTGGATTATACCTCGTCTAACGGAGACCAAACAGATTAAACCGAGGGAGTGTTTATTCCAGTCATATCGGCTTAGCCCCACCCCTACAAAACAAGACACCCTGGATGTGTGGGAGTAAGCTATTGGCTACCATGGGACACACACAACCATATTTGTCCAATCTAATGAGACGTTTGAAAATACAACCACAGCTGGTCCGGGTATAGAGGAACTAAGAAATATGAGCCTAGCTTGCCGGATTCCTTGAATACCATGTGAAAAAATAGCATCAGCGACGACTAGATCGACTTTAGAAGAGAGCCGCTCGGCAGCTCGGCATCGTGGGGGCTTGGCCAGATGTGGATCGGCAAACGAATCCCGCAAAGACAACATGAAGGTTAGGCTAATGAGTTGAACGCAGATTTTGACACACCGGTGATCGGCATACCAACGATAGGTTAAAGATTTGGTTACACATAAACTGTTTAGTCTTTCAACCTCGCAGTTGAAAAGTGTTGGATGGGGCTTATGTTACTAACACCGATCAAGAATAAAGAGGCACTTAAAACACTTTGAATCTGTAGATGGCATAACCACAATCATCTGAGACTTACAAAATGGCAAAGGAATTTATAAATATTAATGTAAACTGAGAATTTAGAGGGGCAAATTGCAATCAATGTTTTATGTAGTGGATTTTATGAAATGGATCATTTGTTGAACTGTATTTGTGGAAGGAAAGAGGGGATATGTTTTTGGAGGTGTTAGGGTTCAAGGAAGGGGTTTGTTCTCATGTCCATTGTTTATAAACGGATGTAACCCGATAGAAACCAACAAATAAACCAGATAATATAAGTGCAGACAATATTCCAAGAAAAACATCAGTCGGACAGACGACCGACTCCAGCATCTTCTGAACCTTGAAGGGACAGACAACACCAGTATTTCATCTGCATCTATTTCTGTCTTATCGCTGGCTATTTTTACAGTCATCTCAATCAAGTGTCACCGCGGCCATTATTATCTAGAACCTGCATTGCGCAGTGGTCACCCTTTTAAAACGCTTATCTATCCTTCAGCCTGTCCCCGACTGAAAGCGACAACGTGCTCTATCGGTGACGAGGTCGTCTAAACAATACAGGCCCACTCATTTAATCTAATTACACTCACGGTTATGACAATATTAAAATACCGAAGATATTTGCCTGACAAATGTATATGACAGAAGATCATATACTTCGATAAACAGTCGACTGAATAAAAACCAATTTGTTACAAGCATGGTAATATACATGCCAAATAAAAGCCACTTTTGGGTCTTTGAAGTTTGAAAAGGGGTGAAAAAAAACCGCCAAGGGAAAAATGAAAATTGGAACACGTATATAGACAAAGCAGGTCAGGCAGTAATTTGAAAGAAATATATATCGGGTCAGGGCAGGAGATAAATGGTTATCCCGTCATACGAGTGCGTGGACTATCGAGGTGGGTTTAACTATTTTACGGGTTTATGGGGCCTCCCGCTAGCACGAACAAAAAAAATTGCACAATGAAAATGGGATGGAATTGAGTGAGGGAAGTAGCAGTAGAGTCGTAACTAACGAAAGTTGTTCCATGTCACTGAACTGATGATGACGATGGATGACAACAATATAAAAGGGAATATGGATCTGAGAAGGTAGCCAAAAATAATCTTTATTAGTACTATTTAAACTGAGCAAACATGCCACACACTGAAACAAAATAGTTTAAACCTCGTAGAAAAACAGACTCCGTTTTATGTAGTTTTCACTATTGATTACCATGGAAACTGTTTTCAAGGATTTAGCTCTACTGAAATGATTCTGTCTTAGCCCCCTCTATATACTCAAGGGATGCCATCGGCGAGGCAGAACTCCAGAAAATTATCTCAAACAATTTGTACGGATCATCTATCTCACCCGCTCACAGGGAGGGACCTTTCTGTTTCTTTACTACCAATGATGCTAATCACCCCGAAAGAATAGTAAGAGAAAATCTTGAAACAAATTGAAACTGAAAACTATAACAAAAGGAACCAATCACATAACTGAAGATCCATCTTTCAAATAAACAAAGAGCAGAACAAAACATTCTCTGGCAAACCTTGGCCAGCAGATTCGCTTTTAACTGATTAATTATTTTCATTAATTATGGCTAAATATAATTGCATCTATGATCAGCAAGCACTTGCAAAATAAAACAAAACTTTTGAAAGCCTCCCCTCCTTAAAGAATCGCAGGATTTGGCTATAATAATGGTGCCCCTTTCACAGCATCCTTCAGACCCGCCGCCTTCACTGTTAAATTTATTACTTCCCCCCTCCTCCCCCCCTCCACCATCTGTTGCCAAACTTCCCAAATCCTGAGATTTATTACAACATAAATTACAGATGATTATACCCCAGACAGGTTTGTCATAATGCTTACACTGAAGCCTAGCTAAGTAAATATTACCATGACATCATACAAAATGGTCCACCCCCCCTAAATATTGTCCTCAGGTAGGGCCTCATTGATAATTAGCTACACCATATACCTGATTTGTTATCCCTTAGGTCACATACAAAAATGGGGCCACATTCATCGCATGGCTTGTCAAAAGTCAAAATGGATTCATTAATATACCATGTGGTATTTAAAGAGGAACGGGAAATTGTGGTAAACGTGGAACTTGGAAGGGTTTCTTTTTTTTTAAATGAAAAAAAAAAAAAAAAATTCATAGTAGTTTTAGCTAATCAGAATTATTCATGTTATGTCCTTGAAATGGATTAACATGAGAGATCTTATTCCGTTTGTTTTAAAGGTGCTGGTTATGGCCTTTGACTAGTGTGAGGAATTCACACATCTGGATAGCTCCAGTTAGGGTGGCAATGACTCAGGCAATCATAATGCACTAACATATGTTTTCCTAATAGCTGTGGGTGTGTGTATGCAGCGAATACAAACTACCCAACTGTGGTATGGAGTGAGTGTCACATATGCATCGTTATCTAGTCATTCAGCTTGCTTTTGACAAAGGTTAAAAATTACGGCCATCTGGCTATTTAGTTTATGAGATTAACTTCATCGCATTTCTAGAGTTCAATTACCAATGCCATGTTGTCTGTTTTGCTAGGAAACACAAAAGCAGTTCATTTCAGAGTAAATGTCTCTTTTTGCACCCAGGGACTTCCTTTTTCTTCAAACTCAACAATCCATCAATTCTTTTGGTAGTAAAATCAATATGAAATTATTTTTAGTTGGCATTCATATTTTGATTATATGTCCGATTAAAAATGATGGCCTCTCTACCATCAACCCCCTATCCCTCACACCTAAAGGATTTGTTCTTAAAGTTTAGCTAACTCTCAACCCGTATTCAATTCTACTATTTACAATGCCGTGCCATCCGTTATCCTGCAATCAAATGGGATCCACTGATTGATTTAATTAGTCGCATAATAACACTGACTGTATGAATAAACATGGCCGCTCTACTACAGTTTTAATTTCCAAGACGTGACAACAGCAAACCCCACAAAATGCTGCAATAATATCCTACTACTAAATGGACCCCGATGAAGGCTAGCAGTAAACTGTAAGCACTGAATTCAAGATGATCAAGGCAAGAGAGAGTATATATGTCTGTATATCCTGATGCATCACGGCAGAACTTTTGCTGAACCGACTGTGAAAATGAGCCGCGGCGAACAAAAAAAAGAGAAGCCTAGAAGGTACGGCAAGACAAATGACACTCAGGAATCTTCCTCTCATACCGATGTGTAATGCACAAATTGATTATGGGGATCATGTTACCGTGGTGATGACTAAAGTGATGCATTCTGGTATGCTGTAAGGCTTCAAGGTGAACGAGTGTCAGGGAGAGATTTCATATTGAGAAACTGGAAGAGAGAATATATCAGACACCAACAACTTCTACCTTTTTTGGCCCCCTTTTTTTAACAATACCCTAGCTCCTTTTATACCCGTCAACACCACTCTGGAAAGCCCGTTTTCCCAGGTAATCACTGCATTACGATGTCGAGGGGTCGTGGGAAAGACAACATGGCATCAGGCCACGCTTCACCATAAATGGCTGCTCATGAAATTCAGCCATAGCGCATTGCTCACATGCCAACTAATAAGACTGAGTGAATTCTACAAGACAAACTTTGTCGTGGAGAGGAGAGGAGAAAAAGGCCTGTCTTAATTGATTCCCATCAAGATATTACAAAAGATATCTGCACCGAGAAGAGACCCACAAGATTATTGAGACGAACGATGAAACCGGAGATGGAACGACTGACCAATCACGAGGGTCCGTCTCTCAAAGGATTCTAATGATACTCGCAGGAAAGCTACTGACCGATGCAATCCAATCACATAGGAATGTCAAAATTGGTTAGGTTTATAATCACTGGGCATTATAATCTGTATTAAGTGACAACCAGAAAGTGGATGAAAGAGTGACGGTAGAATCAATTGCAGCCGTTCAACTCGATTGAAAATTTAAATGCATTAAACTTGGCATGACCCCAAAATATTATTAATAATAAGCTTGTGTGATGATAACAGAAAAGTTTTCTGCCTTTCCAAATATTTTGAAAATTAATATCGCAGCTTGATTGACAAACAATGTTAGGCGATGATTAGGTCTCTGTTCGAGCTTTTCAGACTACGAGATTGCACAAATATATAAATGCTGTCATTATTTATAGCTTCATATTTAAGACTAGGAAGAGAACGAACTGTGAAAAAGTTTCACCAAAAGATTACAAGAAAGGAAGACATGGTTTTGTCATTTCAATTTTTGTGGACATTTTTTGTTCAACAATTCGTTGACACTTGGTATTCGGTTTTGTTTAACCAGTTACGCAAACAGCTTGGAATGGAAGCTACTTGTTTGAAGCCATGCTACGTCATTATTTGCACCTGTCAAAGTCTCTTTTATACAATCTCCGAAATGAGTTTTCTGAAAAATAGTACGAAACCAACGAGTGCATGGGTGGCAAGCAAACAACATACGGAGGAGATGTCCCCAGAGTAATCCAGATATAGATACGAGTGTGATAAATATAGAACAGCGGGGATAAATTTAGCCCAAGGTTTATTAACGGAAACATTGCGTCAACCCCGATTTGGCTCATCCATATGTGACATCGTAAGATGTGTAAGTAATCACGTAAGCGTCCACATACTACTTAATAGCTGACATACCTAAGACCACATGATCTGGTAATCCACGGGTCTTAATAACGAAGGTTGCCGTGGTGGTGAACTCCCTTGATTGATGACTGTAAGGCTAAGCAATACATTCCTCTGATATCTTGTTTCAAGACATGTTTGTTTTGAAGTGCCAAGGATATTCATTGGTCCAAATGAGACACAAATTTTATTTTTTTTGTGTTTTGTCAAGGTTCTACATCCATGATCCAGCTCTCCCTAATTATTTAATTTAATTGATTAAAATGGACGTTTGACATTGGTGCACAACATACAGTCACATGCACTGTGCAATATGTAGCAACTATGAGTTTGCATCAAGCAAAAGATAAATAAGATTGCAAATTTGAGAATTCCAAATGAAATTATCCCGGGAATCTTGACGAAGCAAACCAGTACTAAAATATCTTCTCCTGAACATTCGTTTTGTGATTGTTCAGCAGCTAGTTCAATTTCATTTAGTCAATTAATTTCCTTAGAGACGGTGCTACTTAAACTGTTTTTCCTGTAAGCAGGGAAGTATTGCACTCCCGATGTACACTGTTCAGTGAATGTGTCTCGGCAACTGTAAATCACAGCCTAAGTATATTGTATGGCACATGTTTTGCTTCGTTCTGACTAGACAACACATCTCTTTTAGCGGTTACTTTTATCAACGACTGGAGGCCGTCTTAAAGGTTGGGTTGATGGTTGTTAGTATTTCAATCCTTGGAAGAATTCAAACCATTACTTATGGACTATGAAGAAATCAAAGCCTACCGCTAATGCCCAGACAAATATCAAGACAATGTAATACACAGACATGTAGATTAGTCGAACATATAATTTACAAATTTAGTAAACTTTAGAGAATGAATGTTCAACCGATACTATGGAGACTTGTGCTCTTAGGATTGCTTGTTAGGATGCAGACATTTTGCTAAAATGGGACCAAAAGTATCAAGGAAAATAGGTAATGATTTTGCTATAAGACATCCCTACAGTGAAGACATAACACTAGGCTTCTTGGCATTCAATTTAGCATGATGATCAGTCAAATGTAACCAGGGCCATTATTCAAGATCAAGAATACTTATCATTCCCTCATAGCACAGAGACAAAAAATAGCCAGATATGGAGATGTGACTGAAGGCAACCAGCCGACCGAAAGCTGGAATTGATTTAACTTGTCAATCGAAACAAATTGAAAGAATCATAAATCTAGCAATTGTATTCTCTGTTTTGGGATAGACTGTGAGACTTACTCCAAGTCTTCAACAGCTGCTATTAATGCTCCTAAGACTACACTTAAGGGAGATCAATACAAGAGCCACTGTTGAAGATTGATTAATGTTAGTAGAAGATACCATTCACAACATGAAATTCTTGTTAAGTTACCCAAAGGGGTAGATCCAACATGACAACAATTAAGTGATTTTATATGTTTTTGTAAGCTTACATAGTCCAAGAGATATTAAAAGTTTATGGCATGTGATATACTCCCTGTGGGGTCACTATCATAAAGTTGAACCTGACATGAGTATGTGAGATGCTTTATCAAAACATGAATGATTAAATCTCTTGCGGTTCGAAGGAAGCTGTCGGAGAAACTGGTTAAAGAAAATGTTCATTGGGTATAAACATTAATATTACCTAGATTGTACTACCTCAGGGGTGTAAATTCCAAAGGAGGAGGCATTTTGTTTTCTGTGTCTTGGAGAATGCTATTGCTCAAATTCCATCTATCAAATTTACGGTTACGACCCTCTTCTCCACGCCGTATGTCCTTCTGTCCAAACTTGGATGATCAAGGTTCCCATGGCAATAAAAATTTGAATCAACTTTCCATACCAATAAAAATTCGAATAAACTTTTCAATTGCCAAAAATATTTCAATTTGGTTTCTATGTATGTAACTTCTTCAATCTACACTAATTTTCTTTTTTTAGGCATTCATTATAATTTCCCAGTCAATTTGCCATAAATTTTATTTTGCCAATTGCATTTTAAGTTTTATATATACAGTAGTTAACCATGCTACCATTCTTTAGAAATTGTATTACTGTTCTGCCTTCGCTGACACTCACCAAAGTATCACAGTCACGGTTTATAGAATTCGTATGAAGTTAAAGGCTCCAACTTTTGATAAACAGCTTCCCTACCTAGTCGAGGGTCCTCCCACAAGATGGAATACAAGCAACAAAATCTGCAACGTATCTAAAATAGTTTTCACAATCAATAGAGATTTGCATACCTGACATGCTTGCATTACTTCTGTCGGCAACTGTTTACAACAACTAATAGAAAACACATTATCAGAGACTAAACGCTTGCCTCTGTGTATCTGCCGATATCTCCATGCTCAGATTACTGTTCTATCTGACGATTAATTGAAACTAAAATTGACGTCAGCGCTCGCAAAATCTGATCTACAAGAAACATATAGCTTGGTTATAGGGATTCACAGCGGGCATCTTCACACCCTCATTCACAAATCATCCCGAGATGAATTTCTCGCCTCTCGGGTTTTTTGATTGGGCGCATTAAGGGCTTGGATATTCGGCATACCAGCTGAGCCAGAAGAACCCAACACCTCTCGCTCTGACAAGCTCTTCTGTATTTATCGCAGACAGAGCTCAAACCCGTAATCACCGTAATCATCAGTGAAATGTTGTCTTTTTCATTTTCATTTTGTACTATGATTACATCCTCTCTCAGTTAACAGTAGTACTATATGTAAGACACTCTCATACAGACTGTCATGATTATACAGGCAAAGGTCACATTACGTTGACAACAGTAATAATAACCGCAGAACGCTTACGGATGGTGAGTCGCTAGTGAAGGAAACTTCCAACTTATAGTTCATAGCAAAAGTACGGGATCTTCCCGAGGTCTCTCGTTAGAATCTCCTCCGGTTAGAACATTTCCAGAGCCGATCAAAGACATCTTTGCCATTTCCATTTTTCTTTACAAATTAACATCAGTTACTTGTTAAATTAGCACTTTATATTAATCCTACATAACATACATTGGTTATGCTACTTTTCAGTACCTATTCCCTGTTAACTATTTTTGATATCAAAGGATTTGAAATAATCATTTGTTGTTTAAATATGGACTTTCAATTTTTTACGATACTGTAACAGCTTCTTTACATGCGATACAATCATGCCATCCCTATTAACAATTTTAAAATTTAAAAGTCATATTAAGAGTAAACCTCTTTATTATTAAGAAGCTTTCTCTTTGCAAAATTTCTCCTCCTTTCAGATTTTCCCTCGGCATTAATCTTGAAATAAATCATCAAACATCTGCTTATCACTCGACATTTAAAAAAATTAATATTCCAAATAGACAAGCTATCAAAACAAAGAGTTAAACTGCCAAATAGACAAGCTATCAAACAAAGAGTTAAACTGTATTAACTTCATTTCAAACTTGTTGCAACGCTTTTCCTGTCATGTGATGTAACTATTGTTTGCATTCAAAACAAGGTACATCAGAATATGAGGTAAGCCGTGCACAGAGAGAGAGATTGCATTCATCCATACATCACAGTAGTACCTTCAATCAACTTATCTTTCCCAGTATTCCCAAAATAGCAACAAGGCTGTCAACTCTATGGATCAGCTTTCTGTTCATTAATTAATCTGGCCGTTCTGCCTGTGCCAGTTGTTTATCATAGCTGCGTGAGGGCGCACTGCATGAGCATAATTCTGTCGCCAGATCGCAATCGCTTTGCAGTTTAACGGTGAGAAAGCTTGGAAGTGCACAAAGATATAACTACCATTTACTTTAATCTATGAGGACACCAATCCTATTTGTGCTTGAATTATTCTATACTTTCAAAGACGTCATGAGAAATAAAGCATACCTCACGTTTGCACTAAGATATCTGGGTAGCAATAACAAGCATTGAGCAGCACCTCAGTTTTCTTCTATTGTCCAGGAATGATTAACACATTCCATTTCTGTTGTCTGACATACATATATCAAATTTAAAGATGATGAACTTGCTTGGGATATATACCATCCTCCTCAAGTCATATGACTCCCCTCTCGGCCCTTCCCCACTGCAAACCCCACTCCTACCCACAGAGTTTTAAAGATTTAACCGGTAATTCAAAGAATGCAACTTACGTGGATGGTGATTGGTCCACCAGTGAGAGACTGACCACCGAAGCGGAGATCCACCTCGTAGTCTCCTGGAGCTGGACAAGTCCAAATGATGTCAAAGGTGCCGTCTCCGTTGTCCCTGACCTGGACGTCGGGTACCTCCTGTCCGTCGGGTCCGACAATGGTGCAGGTGACGCGACCGGGTCCAGCATCCTTGGAATTGACCTTGATGACGGTCTCCTCCTCCACTGTGACAGTCTTGGTAACGGTCTCCTCTGTTGAACGGTTAAAAAATGTTTTTCTCTACCATGGTGCTAATTTTGATGTACCAAATTTAAGAGTCACCATTCTTAACATTCGCTAAACTCGATTCGTCGGGACCACCCTTTGTGCTGTATTGCTACTTTACTTTTTGAGACTTCGAAGTCAAGAAAAGTGCACAAAAACTAATACATCGAAACGCACACTGTTCAGTAATATTGCACCAGTATGCCTACATTTTCCATATTTGGATACTAATCCTTAGTTTTATCCTTACCCAGTTTTGCAAAATTTTTCTTAGAAGACTGTGGAGCTTGGACTTATTCTAAGAAAAGTATTGGTCCACTACAACTCACATCAAATTATGAATATATACATTGATCACAGCAAAGATAAATAATTTCATTTTTCTTCTTAATAGCACCCCTCCCCACCCTACCCCCCAAACTCTCCCTCTTTTGTCTTGTTTGTTTGAGTAAAGACACTGTCCCCCTCCCCCCCCATTCTTTGCTAGATGACCGAAGACGACAATTACTCATACCTACAGCCGTCCCTGACGACGGACAACGAGGAAATATATTGCGCACGTTAAAACACAGACTGTTTTAAGCGAGAACATGCGTGACCTATGAATAACGGTATCACGACAAACATATATATGATCTATGCTTAAGAAACACTGTGACATTTACAGCAGCACAAATAATAATAAAAAAAACAGAAATAGTAATGACTAAGAACTGAAAAAATACACATTTTGTTCAAAAACATCAATGGATTCAGAAGAGAGGGTATTACGAAACATTCAAAGGGGGGTACATATAGGGATGTAATTTATATCATAATAAAGGTTGCTGTTAGCTTACAGAGGTAGGGTTTCTGTTAGTGGAAAGAACTAAGGGTTAGAAAGATGTGCTACACAAAACTGTGCATATGTTAGTTCTGTAGGCACATGGTCATCACAAGATCAATGTTCCAACATTTGCTCTCCTATCACCCCCGGTTACTGAAGCCTTCAGCAAGCATTGTCCGTCTGCAAGCATGTACAAATGCATATCACCTCTAAGCCTATCACCTCTAAGCTTCCTTGTTACGCCTTTCATGACTGCCCCAAAATAAACTTTCACCGCCCTGAGATGCCGGCGGCAACTGTTCTGATGTTATGAGGGAATGCAATTAACTTTATAATAACCAACCAAGAAACTGTAGTAGACTTCATCACCATGGTAACAGTACGAAAGGAATCAAACGTTCAATTTTGCAAAAACGCAGACAATGTTGGGTAAATTGAATTGAGATGAAGGACGAATTCTCCAACCCCAACCAGTACTTCCTGCATACATGCACTCAGCATCACATTAACTATACTTAATGTGTAGAATTAAGCACACGCTCCAGATATTTCCCCCTCCCTTTCGGCATTCCCGCGACTCCACTCGTTATGTCCCCTGCTCTCCCCCACCCCCTTCCCTTCCACAAATCCTACATTTCATTTGATCTCAACCATACTACCTCCCATCTCCACACCCTCTCGAGTAGGAAAGTTGATCATGTGATAAGCAAGGATTAGAAGCGAGTCAAAGGCACTACTATTAAAATCACATCACACGTTGAATGCAGAAGGAGATGACCCACCAAGGACACCGTGGGCACCTTTAGTCGTGGTGGTGCGGGTTGTGGTAGTCGTCGTCTTTTTGGTTTTTTCCTGGCTGACGCTGCCCCGGCGTACGGGGATTTCATAATTCCCGCTGCGAACACCTGTAGTTTACAGGATCAACCAAGGTTATTTGGACGGAAGAGGAAAGAATGCAACTAAAGAGCAGGCGTGTTTATTTTACTTTGTTTTTTGTTGTTGTTGTTGTTGAGAGAGAGAGAGAAAAGTTTTGTTACTTAGGAAAAGGAAGAGATGCAACGAGATCAAAACGAGATATTAAAATACATCCAGAGAAGAGGAGAAGTCTCCGAGTGTCAGTGAAAGAACATTTGAAAAGAAAAACACCGGGGGGGGGGGGGGGGGGGGATTTGTAGGGGGGGGGGGGGGGGGGATGGGAAAGAGAAAACATGACGATATGGTGCTCTGAGAAGACTGGCTGTGATATATCCCGTCACCCGTGTACCCGATTTGGATCTGCTTCCTGACTAAAATTGGTACTGTATGGCTTCCTAAAATTTACTTTAGATTGAATATTAACAACTTCTAGGCACACTGCTTTATCAATATTCTCTATGAAGTGAATTACAACAACTGTCATCAATAAAACACAAAAGTTTTGTTATTGGTATAAAGAGGCAACCATTCATGCTAATATATTTAAGCCATTCTTCCTCCGAGGAAGCTTAACAAACGAACGCATTTTCCATCGGTGATACGTTAAGCATCGGGTGTGCCTTTTTACAAGCGCCGTTCTTTGTTACAAGTCAATTTGTGCAAGGATCCTCTCTCCTCTGTGTCAAAGCTGGGAGGCATAGAATTGAGCATGCTCTCAAAGTTACATGATATGCAGACATTTTGTCCAAGGCAAGAATTTTTGGATCTCAATAAAAAATTGGAGGTGATACTGCAATTTCTTTAAAAACATATCGAGCTATACTTGAAAAGATATCTTGGGAGAGAGTCGTGTGAAGTTCAAAGAAGCTCCTGACTTCACAGCCATGTGATTTTTTCAGCCAGTCTTCAATTTTTTACATGAGCATCACTTGTTAGGGTGAGAGAGGGGACGGGGTAAGGGGGGCCGGGGGGAGGGATTTGAAATTATTGCGAACAAAAGTTAAAAGTAGCAGAAATTTCGTAGAGAGAAAGGAAAGACAACATTTTTAAAAAAATGACCAGGCATAACAAGACAAAAGACTTGATCAAGTATTCATGGGCAGAGAACAAAAGATACGGCAAAGGAGAGCATTCAATCTCGAGAGAACCATTCAACTTTGAAAGATGAAAACAACCGACCAACTTTTAGGGAGCATAACTCTTTTTTAAGGACTGAAGCGAGGTCGAGCAAAAATTAAATGCTAAGACAAAGAAAAAAAATGTCCCTGTATTATTAGAGATGAAAGAAGAAGAGATGAAGATGAAGAGAAGAAGAACATCTCAAAGCTGCCAGTTAATGCCAATTGGAAACTTGGAACTCTATAGAATGAAAATGCTGATTTGGTCCATCTCGAGACTGGTGTGGTCGTCTTCATAATGAAAGAGAATAACATTTTGGCAATCGTTCGTGGTGATAATCAACCACGACTTAACGAAAAATCAAGGAATTGAACCACTGAAGGAGAAAATTCATTATAAACTGCTTACTAAAATTAAAGCAAACCCAAAACATGAGCCTTTGCTTACATCTTAGAGACCTTTGTGACAGACAACTCATGTAGGTCTCATTTTGAAATTCCCTATACCTAAATAATTTAATGGAAAGACACTTCTGTTCAGAGTCACGCAGGCGTCATCTTTCCTGACGTCTCGTCTTTCAAACTAAATTTTTTTTGGCATTAAAGAGTTAACGGGGATAAATGCCCTACCAGAGAAATGAAGAAGCAGTGGTTTTGAATTAGTATGCATAAGAATGAAAGCAATTCATACTGGAATTTAAAAGAATTTTGCCCGAAGGAAACTGTCACTCTGTTAGCTGAAAGAAAAGGCAATGTTATAACGTACTGGAAGCAGTGAGATGGAATCTTTCGTATGAGATGTATACAGAAACGTCGGAGACTGACCTAACCGAGAAAACTTACCGATGATACTGCACTTGCTTGCATCACCAGTGGGTACAACTTTAACGCTGTATGGGGAATTCCCTGCATTGTCACCGCCATATTTGACAGTGACGTTGTGGGGTCCGACGTCCTTGGGTACGTAACTGATCTTGTAAGTGCCGTCGCCATTGTCCACGATGTCCGGCTGAACTGGTTTCCC
>KN892214.1:9959-31710 GCA_000934455.1 Apostichopus parvimensis
TTATTATTATTATTATTATTATTATGATTATGATTATTATTATTATGATTATTATTATTATTATGATTATTATTAGTATAGTGGCTCTCAATTTCAAGGGATTAAGAAAGTTACAGGTGCATGATGGGAATATCCAATATTTCTATTTTATTCGTTACAAATACCATACAAACCCCTTCGCCGCCAGTAAGGGCTGTCTATATCACCACACATACATAAGTCATTTAAATATCGCTGACTAGGCACACTTGCTATCTATGTTGCAACCTGCATGAACTTCGTGTATAATGTCCTTTGTAATAAATGGTGTTGTGGCAGACATTACTCCGGCCATTCATCAACACATCTCTCTCTCCACCTCCACCTCTCTCTCCACCTCTCTCTCTCTCTCTCTCTCTCTCTCTCTCTCTCTCTCTCTCTCTCTCTCTCTCTCATAATCATCCTACGTATACAAAACAGCATAATGCGCTGTTAAAGAAGATACGATCAGTGTGACACGTGTGGTATGCGACCGAAGACGTCACATACTTGACGTATAGAGATATATCAATATCGGCGAATGGCTAAACAACATTTTAAAGTAGCATTCACCACAACCATATTGTCGTGTAATTCATCCGTCAATGGTGAATACGCATGCATGGAGATTATACTCGAAGTGGGCATATACATACACGGTGTCTACATAAAATGTAAAACATATGCCCTTTTAATATATCAAACCGATGATTGTCTAGGTTGTTGTTACTCTTCGAAAAAAGTGATGACAATTTTGTTGTACACGCTACAACCTATATAGCCTATAGATGAACTTCGTTAGAACTGTACATACTAAAGTCGGTAGTTAAAGGGGTATTCCTGTGACATTTATATATGCATTGTTATGTAGTTGATGGCCCCATTATAAAATTTCTCAATATCTTCTTCTATAACTCTAGATATGGTTGTGTGAATGTAAACTATTTTTACCAGATAAAACCTTCTCTTAAGTCCATACAGGAAGTGGACTGCAGTATAGTCACTTTATAACTCTGTGTAACTATGACGACATCCCTTTTTTTTTCCAAATCACAAAAATGGCTATCTTCACGTACGTTAAAAAAAGGTTGGGGTGTAGTTTTGACCTAATTGTGTAGACAAATTGTGTTAATCAATGAACTTAAACCACCATAATATCGCTTTGAATTATAGCCTAACAGGGTTAATTGTTCTTATAACTGATAAATCTTCTGGCAGTTGTAGGGTTCAACTCCCTGAAGCTTATTACAAAGTAGGCTAGGTTCAGTACGTTAGGCAATAGGCGTAATAGTACATGATAGGCTCGGTATACATCTGCGGTATATGACTGTTGTCGACTTTAAAGTGCTGGTATTTGAAATGTAAAATCATTGCTTTTCTCAAAATTTGTATAAGCAGTCGTGACGTTCATGTAACAAATAACAAATTTGTAATCAAATTGGTTAAAGTCTTTTCATTAGCGCGATCGAGGTCTGCCCAATACATCTGTCGAGCTTGTAAGCTTAAGATTTGTTTGCGGAAACAACCGAGGGATGCGTGCTTCTGCTATGAAAGAAAAGGGTTTTCCCATTTTTTCCCCAACGCGTTTGAGTAAAATGTCAGAATCGGACTACATGGCCGTTATTTATTAATGAAAAGATCATGTCAGTGTATAGTTTGGTTTTCACTTTCTGTCTTTACAAAGAGTTACCCCAGCATGACGTCACAAAACGTGTTTCTGTGAATAAGTTTCCGTGTTTCACCGGATACAACCAGGAGAGTGTATATTTCCCAGAAAAGAAATTGTATTTAATCAGCTACGACTGATCGTATAAGGTTGGTTACCTCAGTTGTTAGACTACTGCATGAATATGCGTGTCATCAGGCCTGACTAAGGCTGGCGGGGGAGGGGGTAAGTGTGGGACCTCCACCCGGGCTCCGGGCGAATTGAGGGGAGGGAGAATATGATGGGATGGATAATAAAGTAGTATCATTGTTAATACTGAAGGAAAATTGAAGACTTAAAAAAGGGGTCCCTGGATCCCGATGTGACTCTCGTTGCCACTGCGTTTCATAACGCCCACATGGCATCAAAACAGCAAACAAATTTCTAAAATTATTATCACTCTGTCCTTGCTCAATTAACTACCCGCCCCCTCCTCCCCCTTGTTTCACAGTTGACGTGTTATGATCTTGCCTGTTCATCATGGCGTGTTGTTGCGCAGACGGGTATATACATACTTTCATTAAGTCTATATACGCAGAGTACCAATTCTTGCCGTACCTATCTCATATACCTATGTGAGGTCGGCTTAGTAAGTAAAGGTCAACGCTTCGACCCCTGCTCTCTGCAGTTTTCAACGTTACGACTTTGCAGTCGGGTCGCTTTCAGTCGATCGGACAGTGTGCTGCCGACTTTTTGTAATCACACATACATTGCCCGACAATTTATGATTTTCCAAGTTATGACGGTCGGGAGTTAAGTCGGGTTTCGTTCAGTCCGGTGGGTTTTAATGGTGTCATGTTTTACTTCTGTGTTGCTCGGTAACTTGAAGATGCTAACGTCATTCGAGGCACAACGGTTCCCTGGGTGGGGTTAGGGGTGGGGGTGGGAGGGAAGGGAACAGAGAACATCATCCGCTAACTCAAAACAGGATTCAATGATATCCTTGCTATGACGGATCGAGATTTTATTATTGAACACAAATGTTCGAGTCCTGTGATTTTCTATAAGCAGTTTGATGTACAGTCATTTGTGTTGCTAGGTGCATACTTCTTGCGCATGCGTACTTATTTTTTGTTTCATTGTCTTATACTCTCTAGATATTACTTTACCATGAATAACCAGATCGCTGTACTGCTTCTGACGAGTCTGTTCCTGACGTCTTCAGGGGACCATGGTGAAGAACCAGACCACATAAAACTCACGTTGGGAGAATCGTTAACTGATCAACATGCTTCTTGTATGGAGTACACATACTACTCGGTAGAAGTGGTAGATCCCTGCAAGGATTTGCGTGTCAAGGTAGTTTTGGCTGTTTCATGTGTGTATATGTGTGTGGGGGAGGGGTGGGGCGGTAGGGGGGGGGGTAGTTTACACGAGTGAGTAGAAGAGGAGGTAGGGGTGACAGAGTTTTAGCGGTAAACGTCGGAATGTGGGGGATGGGGATTGTCGCCCCCGCCTCCCACAAACAAACAAACATTCTCCCTTACTTCCAAACATGGGTAATATTAGGCTAACAGAATGCTAGGCAATCCGGGGGCTTTCGCCCCATGGAAACCCATAGGGTTTTTGAAATATGTGCATTCCAGTAATCTCCAATATGTATTTCTGTTTCTCCAATATGTATTTCAAGTTTACATATTGCTACAAGAGAACTATCTGAAAGCACTGCAACTTCCGGGCTTGGAATACCTTCCACAGAAGTTAAGTTCATCTATCTGACATGTGCTTTTGTGCTTTAAAGTCGCTACCACAGAAGCAAAAAAAATATCTAAAAACCGAAACAATGACCCAGTCCTCAAGTCTAACTGGTCAACTGATTGTGATCAAGGTATTGGTTTCTTCCTTTCCCTCTTACTTCGTTATAAAGTCACAACTTTGATTGCCTCGATCCTTTCACCCTCAGATTACTCAGAAGTCTGGTGAGCCTAACGTATACGTGGGAAAGAGCCCCAATAGATACCCACACTACCTGACTCTCACATGGTCTTCATACAACTGGGGTAGTGAGGACCTCGTTATATCAAGCTGGGACCCTGAGTTTACAGTGGGTACCTACTACATTGGGATACACAGCTTCTGTTCTGAAGAAGTCCACTCTGGGGACAATGGTGAGTTTTAATGGTCCTGTCCACACTTCGCTCCCCAATGTTTCAAGTAATTACTCAAGTAATTCCAGTAGTACCACTTGATATAAAAGTACTTCATGTCCGACAATAATTTGATGATATCATTGCATCAAACAGTGCAAATGGGTTGTTTCTTTTTGGTTCACTTGGATTATATTGAAGCTGGGTGCAGGAGAGGGGCCATCCTCAATGAGCAGTCCTCACTGAGGGTGAGATAAAGGTTGCCAACTTTTTGAGAGTGGTACCATTTTGGCTGGGAATGAGATTGGGGTACTAGACGTATTTGTGTGACACGTACAGGCTGATATTTATGTCTATTTGTTCACACAGATAAATGGGGGGGGGGGGGGGGAAGGGTAGCTTTCCTGGTTTATAGTAAAGTCTTTCTTCTTATGCCTGAATTAAATGTAATGAGGTTCTAATATGTTTTATATAACAGATGCCCGATATGATATTCTCGTGGAGAGTGTCGAAACAACCCACCCTCACTCGGAGATTGGATTGGACGGGGAGATAAGTAGCAACCTGGACAGAAACGGTTACCATTACTATAGATTTTGTGTTCCCGACACCTGCACGGACATCGAAGTCCGTCTGGAGAACTGCCTGGACCCGAATGAATGTCCCACCTCGTACGCGTACCCAGAAATATTGGTGTCTCGTTCCATCGTCAGACCGACCGTTAACGACCACGCCTGGAAACTCGCAGACGTCAGCCAGAGGAGTGTCTACCTGAACCACGACGATCCAGAATACTTTTCCGGTCATCATTTCGTCGGGGTTTACGGTTGGTGCACCCCGGACGAAGAGTGCCCCGATAAGTCGACTTGCGGACCCTGCGAGTACGCCGACGGGCACGATTACAGGGTCAGCGTCATCACGACACCGGTGACCGGCGACTGCGTCTCTCGTAGAAGTCTGGAGGTCTGCGAGGGCCGTGGTGCGAACTCCATCGACTGGACGAGGTCGCCATTCGTTTACTCGCTGACCTTTCTGTCAATTTTGAAATATTTCTATCTTTAACTAGAGTGGGTTTTTCAAAGGTTTTATTTTTAATCCGGTTGGTACACAAGGTTTCGGAACTGAGCAGGTTCATTAAATAAGGGAGGTTGCGGTGTTATAAGGTGAGGAATGTTTGAATAGCACGAAGCCATCAGCATCGACATAATATTTTGGTGTTCTGACCTTTTCTTTGTGCAGTAATGTACTGTAAATCTACTTCCTGATTATTCAGTATTGCCCTTAAACTTTATGAAACTTTATAATACTTTTTGCTCTGGTTGTTTAAACTTGTTTCCTCTGTTGGTCATGTAGTATGCCTCCTTAAATAGAATTTCATTCTATTTTAGGCTCAAAATATTTCCTCTGACTTTTATACAGTTTGTAAAAGTTATCAAAATCTTTACCTTGTCGAGTGGAATCCACATACACTTGAAGTAATATTTTATCCTACAGATATGAAGACCAATGGGGTAATTTAGGTTAGTTTGAAAGCATCACACCAAGATATGCAAAGAAATGACCAAAAGTTGTTACCAATGCTCCAACTATTTACCCCTCTCCTTTGGAACCACTCACAGAGCACTTTTTTTTATCACAAAATGTATCACGGTCTCTTTTAATGAGACATGAACCCACCCTTCATCATTTGACTATGCGAAAACAAGTCAGTCTGTCAGCATGAACAACCCATACCATCCTCAAGCCCTGCCTCCAGACCCCCTAACCTCAACCCCCCTCCAACCTCACCCCACCCTCAACAGCCAGGCGATACAAACCCCAACCTTCATCATTGGTCTATGTGATACAGATAGCTGGCTGTGATGAACAACAGTTGTCTCAAACAGCTCAGAATAAACCCATTCTATTTTAGAGATATACTGTATAATCGACAGTATCTTTGTGAGTTGTCACTCACAAAGACTTGAGAAAGTGGAACCACAGGTGCTTCGATTTTTAATTATTTTTTTATTGAAATGTTTCTTTCATGTAAATAGAAACCATTTTATTTGTTTTATATCTAATTGGCTTCATAAATGTCAGAGAGCAATATTTTGAGCTTCAAACATTCTGTAAATTAGTGACTTCATTTTTGTCCAAAACTTTTACTAACAGGCAATATTGATCCCCTTTTAAGAAAACTTGACTTCTCCGTGCCTCTGTTTTCATGTTCTTTTCTTTCATTCCTCTGTTTATTGGTTGCTGTTGTTTGCTAGTTTTTGTGACAGATTTGCAAATTTCTTTCAAATTTAAACATATGAGTGGATTTGGTGAATCCTTATTCTTCTTTCAAAGACTTTCATTGACATTTTACACACCACTACCGGCAGTCTCTCTTCTGAACTAAGTTTCACAAAATCTGCTTTCTAAAGATTGTTTCTTGAATAGTATGATAATTCTGTTCCAGTGTTCTCTACCAGATAAATACCTCTCAACAATACCTTGACCCAAGGGCGTAGGAACCGGGGGTGGGGCTGGCGCCAGCCCCCCAGTGTAAAATATGGGGGGGGGCGGAAGTATCATTCCACCCCCCGCTTCGCAAGTCAGAAAACACCTTTTCATTTCTTAATAAATGATAACAACATTCGTCATTTTAGCAGAAAACATTTTGGCAGAAAAAAATCTGCAGCACCAAATTGCATCTAAGGCCAGGTCAAAATGCAAAATTATGTACAAAATGGAGTGGGTGTTGAAGTGTGCTATATTGCACCAAATTGCATCTCAGGCCACCTGGAAATGCAAAAAAATACCAAAGGGGAGGAGGACACCCCCTCCCATTAGACCCCTCCCCCAGGCCGGCCATCAGTCTTCAGCCCCCCCACTCAAAGAACCTTCCTACGCCACTGCCTTGACCTTTATATATATTCTTCTTTGCTATGTAACTGTTTCGTTGAAATTTCTGTCACGTTCTTATTAATCAGAGCACGAGCACGCCAATGTATGCCATTTTAAACTGCACAATAACAAGCAATAAATAAATAAATTCAGCCTTTTTTTTAAACTAAAAGTGACCTTTACAATCTTGGATAGTTTATATAATGAAGGAGGAATAATGCAGGTGGAAGAAAAAACATAAAATACCATTTGAGAAGTGACCAATCAATCATATTTAAGTCTGTTTTGGGTGTTCATGTGCACTGGATTTTAATCCAATTGTCATTTACAAAGTGCTGAGGTTGCTGTCCCACCCATATGTAGAAAGAATGATGGATAATTTTTTTAGGCGATGGAAATTTTCAGGTCGCACAAAAATCCTTCATGCATTAAAAACATATGTTAATTTCAGGTTGATTAATAACGTTTTTAACTCTTTCTGCACCCTTCATGTTTGACACATATAATATACTGTAGTCCAACTGTGTGCATTTTTGAATGTTGGCTTGCACAGGTACATGGTTTTTGTCACTATGGTTACGGTAACTACAAGTAATATTCACACACTAATTGGATACCTCACTATACTATAAGGCATCTTTATAGTTAATTTCATATTGATATCTGTTTAATAATCTAATTCAGTACCATTTAATCAAATGTTTTTTCATCAGCAAATCTTAAGCCAAATATCATCTTTATGTTGTAATTTTTGGGAGACTAAATTGCCACATTATGTTTTCAGGTACATACATGAAATCATATAACATTATGGCTGTGTCCAGGCCTTGAATTGCACAATTTTATTGGCATGATAAACATTAGCAATACACGAAAAAAAAAGAATTCTACTGGCTAAAATAAAATTCCTGTTGATTTAATACAAATAGCCAGGTTGCATGAAGTTTTCACCTTGCAGGAAATCTACAAGTGCCTTCTTTAACCTTCAACTAGCAATTAGCTAATAAATAGCTTGAACTATTGAGCCTGGTGTCACTGTCTTGTAATTATTTAAGCATTTTTGTAAAGTTACATCATGTGAATAAGACATCATAAGCTCGCTTAGAATGATACAGTGGCTTAATACGGACATGGGGGGGGGGGGAGGGGGGGGCAGAAAGAGCCCCAAATAACAAAATTTTGAATTTGTATCTCAATTTTATGTTCTTTCCTATGTCCCTATTAAGCCACCATGTAATGATTCAAAGTGACCATGTGATACCATTTATATGGATTTAGTGCTTTCATATCAAGCAATGGGTTGGTGTCGGGTAAATGTATAGCTTGAAAATATATTCATGAATTGTAATCACAGCGAGTCACACCATATGTTGAGATGTTCAAGACCAATGTTTTACTCTGGTCACCATTTTCAGGTTTGTTTATAAAGGAATCACAGCTTTAACTTATGCTCACTTATTGCTAGACTAACTTAGCTTTGTATTAACAGGGCACAGCTGTGGTGTTGCATTGTTGTATATAACGTATTGAAAACTGGTGTCTGTTATGTAACCTGCATATTACATTTTTGGTCACAATTATGCAAAGTTTATACTTTAACATAAAATATGGCTCTAGGGCTTTGATATTTTAATAAATTTAAATAAATGGTTTGGTACAAATAAATTTGCATAATCTATAGAATGTATTCATGAAGTCGTTGTAATGAAGTCCACATGGTGTGAGTATCTAGCTACATGGTGACTAGTACTCTGGTCACTAGTTTCCAAGCCATTTTTATAAAAATACTGCTGGGTCATAAAACTATGATTAACATGCCCTACTACAAGTTTTCATTTTGAGAATAAACTGACATCCAAACCACAAACAAATTACTTTATCATCTGAAATTAAAGGTGGACTATTTAAAGCTATAAATCTATGTTGTGTTGGGAAGTTGGGATGTTATAATGCACCAGCCGGTCTGTTAAATGTTTGGCCCACCACGCAGGATCCTTCCATGGGAACGGAGCCATGATCATCTCCATCCTTCAGAATTGATGTTCACTAAAGTATGAAAACTGGTTTGGTCTATGGATGTCGCAAGCTCCAAAAAGTCTAGATAAATTTTTGCTTAAGTTGGCAAAAATTCTTGACCCAACACAATTGTTTGGTGGTACTCACTTTTGGGTTTCGCCCAATAGTATCGCAGAAGTCATTATAGTGGACACTAAATAAAGTACTAGAGAGAATGAGAAATCTGCAGATTCTTGGCAAAATGAGTTGCTTTTAAGTGAACAAACAAATTTACTCAGAGAATATATATGCAAGATATCAAAATTTTGAGTATATACGTCTACTTTTTTAATTATCATTATGTTGTGTTGTATTTCATGCTAGTGTCAATTGAATATGTCCGACAGATGTCACACTCATGGAAAATTTCCCAAACAGTTATTCTCTTAAATTAGCTAGGGATGGACCGGATTTGGAATTTCAAATCCAGCCAGTCGCTGGATATGCTGGATACAGCCAAGACATGTGGCTGGGTTTTGTAAATTTATATATTTATAATATAATTTATATAAAGTGAATATTCATATGAATATTGAAGTTGTAACTGAAGAAATGTAACGAAAACACAAACACACACACACACATCAAAGTCTATCGAGTATCAAAGTGAAGACTGCATTCTTTAAGGATCTCAAAACAGAGTACTTAGAAAAATTAGATTTCTAAAATATCCATGTTTTTGGATGACAAATCGAACTCAAGTAAATTGGTTTTATAACTGCATATGGTCTTTTCAAATCACATAAAAAATATACAAAATTTGGGTAAAAATTGTCACATTCTGAGGATTTTTTTTTTAATGAATATTCGGTGTTGAAAATAAACGTCAAAATGTGCGAGCAGTGTAGAAATGTACCTCGGGGCACTGTTGCAGGAGATGAAATCTTTCAGTTGTTTGTCTCATGATCTGTCTGGTTATATTTCATATCTTCATTATGGTTCACCACAAATATATGTTAACACCTAAAATATTGACTTAGTACTTCAGTAATACTTAAATATGTATGTCTTAATTTAGTTGACAATCGTTGTTCTTTCAACAAAGCAAGTCAACTTTCTGTATGATCTAGCCATGCAGCAAACTACATTAGTACTATGTTATACTTTACACTGTAGGCCTACATCATAGATTAATACGTACAGGTACGTAGTATGGTTCTGTATCAACACTAGCTAGTTGGTCTTTAGAATTGGTATTGTTAAGTGCTAGCTTTCCCTGTCTAGTGGTGCATAGCCAGGGACAATATTTCCTAGTCCTATTTAGGATTCTTTAGGTCAGGGGTCAGCCTAGGGATTAGTACTGTGCACTAGTCTATGGCGTATTTTTGTTAAGTAAGCAAAATAAACAAAAGAGGCGCCCAGTGTACAGTAGTGTGTCATTCAATTCAGGTCGCACTGTTACCAAGAAAAGTTCACACGGTTCATACTTTTTGATACCAAATTTGTTTACATATGACAAGTTTGTCAATCAGGTGTTTATGTCCACGTATGAGTGGGATAGCCCTTTCAAGGATATTTCAGCATTAATACACGTCATCTATGGAACTGATGATGACATCAGCTCCTCAGTGCACCAGAAAAGGGACATTAATGTTCATCCATTGTTTTATTAATTAATGAAACTCCAAACCAAAAAGTATGTCCACTTCACAAATAAACTACAGTGCACCCTTTGATGACATTCAAGTTTAACATTTGCCCCTGACAAATTGTAAACATGTGATTTGGCGGCCAGAAAAGACTCGCTTTTCTCTTAAATTTGAGGATCTGACTAGGGTTCCAAATCTTTAAAGGGTTATTTCTCAAAGCATAAAAGTCGTGTAGAAATGCAACCTGAACTAATAGCAGCCGTAATTTTTTAACCGTCTGCGACTTATGAAATCAAATTAACATTAGTGCCTGAAGTCATACAGTTTTAGAACGAGTTGTTTGGATTCAAAGTTTATAAAAGAATAGTCCAATCATTGACACTTGAAATTACTGAACAAACTTGCATTTGACCTACAACAGAGAATAACAAGGCAAACGTTTAATTTAAAGTTTACTAAAACATAAAGGTGTACCATTGCCCTTTGTTCTCATCATGGGGTCTTACCAATCATAAATATACATTACCATCCATCACCCTGTTTAGTTTTCTCACCTACCATCTGCCCCTCCTTTCACCTAAATTATCAATAAAACTGAGTCCATAGTTCAAAACTTACATTCCAAGTTTTATAATGAATATGCAAACCGTTTGAGAAAACTCCTGAAGGCAACCACAGCATGGAATAACTATATCTAATATTGCATCAGCTTCTGTTTTGGCTTGTCAGTGTGGCCCTCATAATCTAACCACCACCCTCTCCCCCCTTAAATTCCCCTTCAACACCTCATCCTTCCTCAAAATCTAGCATACCACAAATGGCAAAAGGCACTTGTCATGGCCTTGTTGACAATGTGTTGAAGCCTTATTGGGTCTGGGATGGGTTATATATTTTCACCATGGATCAACAACCATTTTTTCCATGCCCTACGGAGGTAACAACTTTCATGTCATAGCTGCAGTATTAAACAGACCATAAAATAGCCTACAGAAATGAGGTACCGTCATAAAATTTATTTGACTTTTCTTTGCAAATATTTACTTGTAACTGTATATTACTTATTCTTGTGTTACACTAGTACAATATTGTACTTGTACAAATATTTGTAGCCACTCTCTTCTGTGGGTTTGCTTTGAGGGAATTTTCAGTAATAAAGTTTTATTCATTTGCTGTTACATCTCTGACATTTGTGATATAGTAGTTTACAACCCTACCATCCCAAGTCCCAAAATCTGAAACCACTAGACTGAAATGTATCAATCATATGAATATTTGTTTTAATGCTAGTCTATCCTTTATATTGTGCGATCTATACTCCCATCTGATGCAAAAGCAATTACCATGGCAACAGGAATACTGTGTATTCTCTCCTTCCTGATTATCAGCTAGTTTAGTTAGGTTGGCCTACACCCTTGATATTCGGAGTTGGGAGCGCGACACCTTTAGGGTCGTGAAAATTGTTTCTGAAGGAAAAATAAATTGCTGATATTCATTTTGTGAAAAAAAAGATGTTAAAAACTTCAACAAAATATAACAACGTTTTGCAACTGAGCAACATGAATCACAATCTTAAAAGGAAAGGGGGTTAACTCATCCCTGTACACCCATTCCCCATGCCTTACAGTTTACTTGGATGAGCTACAAAAAAATTATCCTTTGTTTTAATTGCAAATATAACAAGTACAATAAGAAAGTTCTAGCAAGAATAATTGGGTATATTTCTTCTATTCTTAACACAGTTCGACAAAAACAAATAACACTCCAGTTTGATATAAGTCAGAGCTATTAAACAAAAGAAGTTAATTAATTTAACAGAGATGGTTTGCACATCTCTTTGCAAACTCACATTATTGGTTGAATTCCCTTTATCTGTTGTACACTAACTGAAAAAAACACATTAGAAGACTTGTTAGCACACTTAATGTTCGGTTTACTTTCTGTTGCTATGGTTACATTATGAAATTTCAGATACCGTACATCATTAAAGGTCCTCAACTATAGTCTCTTACATTACTCTCATTCTCCCAGCAGTCATTAACATAAACCAGGAAACTACATACAAGATTAGTCAGAGAAAATGGAATCAATATTTACAAAATATTATATAATAAATATTAATAATGAATATTACTAGAGCAAGGGAGTTACAAGACTGTGTTCACAACGATACAGGTAGCAGATCGTACACACAGTAGGCTTAAGGTTAACTCCTGCAAGCAATTGCTGTGATTGCTAACATTTTCAGATTTGCTCATATTACATTTTGTTACTTTATAGCTGGAAACAGCTAGATATGAATTTCTCCTGATTTTTGGGCAGAATCCCTGAGACTAGGTTTAGTCACAGACATACGTGTGATAATGATCCACATGTAAGTGGATATCATATTGAAAAACAGTTAGTCTCCGTGGCAACAGGTATAGGCTGGTGGATCCATCCTACCTGTATATCAGATATCCATCATAAGATCAAGGAGTATTTCATTGTTCATTGCATCGAGTAGAGAACCATCCTTAATATATCCGCATATAAGTGGATATCATTGTCACAAATTAGTCTCCGTGGCAACAGGTATAGGCTTGCTGGATCCATCCTACCATGTATATCAGATATCCATCATAAGATCAAGGAGTATTTCATTGTTCATTGCATCGAGTAGAGAACCATCCTTAATATATCCGCATATAAGATAACCGCATATAAGTGGATATCATTGTCAAATAAAGTTAGTCTCCGTGGCAACAGGTATAGGCTACTGGATCCATCCTACCTGTACATCAGATATCCATCATAAGATCAAGAAGTATTTCATTGTTCATTGCATCGAGTAGAGAACCATCCTTCGGTACGACTGAATTATCTTGCTTCTCTGCCATTTCTTCTTCAAGCCCTTCCACATTATTGACCTGAAGAAGATTAAAAAAAAAAAACTCATTAAAACATCAAGCCAGGTGATCTAGCTAGCTACCTACCTAGCTAGTAAATAAAGCTAGATAGTCAACGAATGGTCACTCAAATTTACTAAGTACTATTAATGCCAACCTCAAAGTGTTTTCCCTCTCTGAGAATTTTATTTATACTTTTTTTTTATCCTTCTGAATGTCTGGGAGACATTTTCAAAATACACAGAATATCCATAAAAGCACAAATCTTTGGCAAGCATAACTTGAAGGCAATAAAATTTCAGGCCATAAATTTTGACTGTTTTGTAAGAAAACTGATTACCTCGTTCACAACATTTGTCAGGAAGTCAAATTGTTTTTCGTAAATCACAAATCATTCAGTCTCAACCCTATGGTCATCCAAAAGCAAAATTTAGCCCCTTGAGCTGGTATTTCATATTGGAGAAAATAGAGCTACATATATTAAGAAAGCTCCTGATAGAATCAAACAGGTGAGGCCCTTTAACTATTATATCTTAACCTACAGGTGTTTTTGCAATATACCAAAACAGTTTACTAACAGTAGTTTTAGTCCCTCTTTGAAGTAAAATTATAGTAAACAATCATTTGAACCAGACATATATTGATCAAGGTTTTCTTTTCTTGTCCAATACTGGATTGGCACATTATCCTGGAAAACCACTGTACACAGATACTGTAGAGGACTGTATGAGAAACTCTTGGCATACCTGTATGGCACAATACATCATTTAATGTAATACACTGCTGATGTAAAGGTTTATACCAGCAACTTTTGTTAGGTTCAATTAATAGTCAACAAAATGGTATCTGTAAATAATCTTGGTAATAAGATCATTTTGGGGATGTACATGGAATTTGGAGAAGGTAGAATATTTTTCAAACCGCAATTTGGATTTTAAAATTGTCTGTTTATGTCTTAACAACTGTAGCTCACCAACCAAGAACATTAGAGAGAGAGAGAGGGAGGTGATGTTTTAAGGGCCTCTAAGTGCTTTGGTGGTTCATGCACCAACCCAAAAACTTTTAAAAAAGGTTTTTAGAGAGCTTTATATATCATTGTTAGGATACATTTAAAACCACAGACATGGTTATATTGATGTTGATCCAGTCATGTTAAAATCAAGGTTTACATTTACAAGAGAAAGGTGATATTTTATTGATGTTTCTATCATTTTATGTTTCAGGAATGATCGTCAAAACGTCCCACTTTAGAACACGCCATCTAGAGACAATTATTCTGTCCGAAATAAAAGCCAATTCAAAGTCAAAACACATTAAGGTTATTGGCAACCTTGTAATTTATCACTGAGCACAAAAATATGTTTCCCGTGTAAATTACAGACTATAAAATCATTGAGTGGTCTCTAGTTTCTATAAAAGCTATGTACTCACAATGCAGGGAAATAATTGAATGATCATATTTTGTCTTGCAAATTTGAAGGCCATGAATTTTGTCTCCTAAATATATTATGGTTCGTGTGTTAAAAACTGCTATATAATACTTTGCACTTGCATAGCAATTTGCTTGTGGTTTTGTTATTCTGAGCACAAAAATATGTTTTCCATGTAAACTACAGACTATAAAAATCATTGAATGGTCTCTAGTTTCTATGAAAGATATGTACTCACAATGCAGGGAAATAATTGAATGATCACATTTTTTCTTGCAAATTTGAAGGCCATGAATTTTGTCTCCTAAATATACTATGGTTCGTGTGTTAAAAACTGCTGTATAAATCTTTGCACTTGCAAAGCAATCTGCCCATGTTAAAGGGTGTGAAGCATCGTGCAAAAAGAAACGTCTAATGCCGGTAATCTGACCTAGTTTTGAATGAGGTGTAACAGAAGTGTGGTGGTGTTTATAAACACCACCATCGTTCCCAGAAAATACACACTCAGCTTGCTACCATCGGTAATTAGACACTAGTGTACAGTCAGTACATACAGCGTGCTGCGGTCAATACCCACAGCACAGTATACAAACGATACAGCGATGGACATCTCAGGTCCAGCTAAAGATAACAAGGTATCACGTTTAATTACTGTCTGCATTTTGTAGGGACACGAACAAAACGTCACTTGCAAGCAACAGAAAGTTAATTTTTTTCAGATGGCCGCACATGGTTTGGGGCGAGTCTTCAATGCCTTTAAGTTGCATAGTGTTTTGTTATTCTAAACAGGTTAAATTATTCCCTCAATGGGAGATGAAATTTGGGCAACTTGACTTATTCTGGCATACAGTACTGTACCTTGATGATCTGCTTTCGTATTAGATCGTCCAAAAAGACCATTTCGTCTGGTTTCTCTGAACACAGCTCAACTGCTACCTTGCCGTTGCTAAGGACTACAAGAGCAATTTGCTGGAAAGCATTTTCCATAGCCCGTGAAAAACTGTTCCTTCTGGTTTTCTTGATGGCTTCTAGTCGGCTTCTAAGATCTTTTAACAAGAGCAACAACAGATACTTTGCATGAGGAAGCTTAATTATGCTAATTATTTTCAGCTTTTTGGAATAATGAAAAATTAATCCACAAAAGCGTGATACTAAAAACTACATAATGAGAATGTTAAAGCCTCATCATTTGTGAGTAATAAAGGAATACGTTAGTTTCAAAAATTTTGTGTCGCAGTTTTGAAGGCTTCGAATTAGTCTCTCTCTTATAAAATACTTTGATTTCTGTTTACAATTCTGTAGCTTGGTTCCCTATCAGCTACAGAATCCAGTATAAACTACTTCTTCTCACCTTTTGTGCTCATCATCTGGAACGGCCTGTGTACCTGTCACAACTTCTCTTACCATATATTCCAACTCGCACACTTTGTTCCTCCAACAAATTGTATTTAACTGTTCCTAAACCACGCTTGAAGACCTATGGTTACAGAAGCTTCGAATACTCTGGGTCTTATCTCTGGAACAAGTTACCAGATCACATTCGAACATGCCATAA
The DNA here is from genome assembly GCA_000934455.1 of Apostichopus parvimensis. NCBI lineage: Eukaryota > Metazoa > Echinodermata > Holothuroidea > Aspidochirotida > Stichopodidae > Apostichopus > Apostichopus parvimensis. The sequence continues at coordinate 26,158 of KN892214.1, forward strand.
ACTTTCTACTTTCAAAAGTCTACTTAAGACCCATTTTTTCACTTGTTCTTTTGTAAATTAATTAAAGCGCCTTGAGCAGTGACTTTTGTTTACTGATTTGGCGCTATATATGTCTCATTTATTATTATTATTATTATTATCATTACAAAAGCTGCTAAACATATTTTCATTAGGATGCAAGATGCCTCTACTGCATAGCATTTTGAAATGTGAGCCCAGATAAATTCTTCCCGGGATAATTCTTTATTGGAATGCTAAACGTTTCACTACTTCCTTGTGTTCATTTACATAAACAATGAGCAGATTTCGTAGTTATCATCATTGTGTGAATTAATGGTATTATCATCACTTGTTGTCCCTTTTGGCATTCCATACTTTCTTAGGTCACAGTAAGCACATTGCAGGCGTTGCATAAATACGCAGTCCACTTCTAATTAGTTTCAGTGAAGTTATATTTATATTGTCTTCAGTGAACTGAACTCATTTTTACTTTAATTAGACTTTTATTCACAAGATCTTTTTTCTAGCTCTAGTGACCTTAAACAATCTAAATTTGCAGACTTTTTTCAAACAAAAAAACCTGATAGAATGATGTTTATTAAAACCAGTGACGGTTAAACTGACCTATCCCTGTATTACATATTTGGTAGTTATGGAGAGTCGCAGGTCTCCAACAACTTTACGAATGGATGAGAGTTTGACATCTAAAATCTTGTCTTACCTTTAACGTCCGGGAAGGTATTCTCAGAGAGTCCTATTCCCTCACAGGTGATATTATATTTGGGTATGTTCAGCTTGGTTGCGCACAGGAACCGAACCAGACAAGGATCACCGTGATCCTTGTCCTCATGGATCTGCAACTCAACATCATAATGGATCATAACATAACAAATTAACAACATGATTCTAAGATCAAACAAATCAACATAATGGATCCTTTCCTTTCAGCAAAGAGTCAACACGACGTATCTTTTGAAGTAGACAAATCATCCTCATGGATCTGCTACTCAACATCATGAGATCATTACATAACAACATGATTACTGTAGATCAAACAAATCAACATGTTGGATCCTTTCCTTTCAGCAAAGAGTCAACACGACGGATCTTTCGAAGTAGACAAATCATCCTCATGGATCTGCAACTCAACATCATGAGATCATTACATAACAACATGATCAGATCAAACAAATCAACATGTTGGATCCTTTCAGATGAAAATCAACACGACGGATCTTTGGAAGTAGACAAATCATCCTCATGGATCTGCAACTCAACATCATGATGGATCATTACATAACAACATGATCAGATCAAACAAATCAACATGGTGGATCCGTTCAGATCAAAATCAACACGGGGGATCTTTTGAAATAGACAAATCATCATGATCAAAGAAATTTAAGATCAATTAGGAACTTTGTGTTGCATTGTCTTGTATTTTGGGGTTATTCTGTAGAGTTGTACATTTATGCTGTGAGGGGGGGGGGGAGCGGGGGCAGGGGGTTTCATTCCATACCCACAGTACCTCACAGGCTGTGTAACCAGTGAGCATACCCTACTGTAGAACACAGGTTCACTTATCCTTTCAGGAACCTTAGGCTTATAATAATAATGATGATTATAATGATAATTGTGGGAGAAACCGGCAAGGGCTAATGAATTACAACTTTCATGTCGGGTGGCTTCCAATTCAGACATTTATCTCAAATTTGGAATCTTTTCAATTTAGAGAATAATTTCAGATTGGAAAACCATAGATTTGCTCTTTGGATGAAAAATCCAACTTACTGTGACCCGGCCCTGGGTCGATTCCCGAACTTACCGATTGCTAAGCCTAAGCCTCATTGATTCAAATGCCACCAACTTTATCCACTTGGCCACAGCACCAGTTAATTTCATTTGGAAAGAATACTTTGAAAGGTTTCTGACACCAATTAGTACCTTTCCCCCACCTTTCCCCACCCCCCTTCCTCCCTCCCACCAAGTCAACTTTGTACCAAATGGGCAGGACTAGAATTTCACAACTGAATATGCCTACAATAATAAATTAATGTTCCCACTGCCACACATTAGTCACCATATTGGATTTAATGTGAAATGTTATTAATGTCTACTGGCAAGCAGTAACATCCAACTGTGTTTAACCAGTAGATAGCCTGAATTTCGAGGCCTGAAATGAGCAAGGATTTAACGTTGTACACACTGCAGACTAATAGTGAGTTATGACTTGTATTCTAGCGACTAACATACCTAACTCTACTTGGATTCTAGTGATAGCATACTTAACTCTGCTTACAGTATTCTAGTGACTAACATACTTAACTCTGCATGTATTCTAGTGATAGCATACTAAACTCTACTCATATTCTAGTGAATCTTGTACCCATAACCCTTACTCATATCAACAAAGATCAGTGGGCACCCTGTATTGGTACTCATGCTGTGGTAGGCTACTCATCCTAGTCTATGGCATTGTGCAGGACTTACATGTACTACATGACTACTCCATCCATTAAAACCAAGATAATGCTGTGCGAGTGAACAGCAAGCTGAATAATGCAACGGATAATCGTCCTTTACTTTCCGAGTTGCAAACGAAACCTATCGGCAAAAAAAAAACAGATCTACACAAAAAATAAAAATATATTTACTGTTATAAATCAGAATTAGTTGTCCCTGTAGTAATTGTAATGTTTCTTTAACATTTCTATTTGATGTCCACATTAATTGCGAGCAGAAATCCTCTAATTTAACTTGAACAGAAACAGTTACATTCAAACCACCATACAAGAGTTAAAAACAAGATATTGAGATATTATCTTCAATTTTTTTAGAGAGCTGAAGTTTTCTCTCCCCTGCCTTCTCCCCCCCCCCCCCCCCCCCCCCCCCGGCATCAATACCAAATGGACATTGTCCTATAAAAGGTGAACTAGAAATATAAAGTGCTATCAATTGAACTAGAGGGGAGCATATTTCCGAGCCTGGAAAAAATTTGGAATCTCCCTCCCCCCCCCCCTCTTTTCCAATGCTACAACAGTACTGAGGTTTTTGTATTCCTTTAGTTCTGTTTCTAACTAAGGAGAAGCTTGTCATTTCTTACCTTCAATAATTTTCCATGGATAAGATACTTCTTATTAAGAGTTGCAACTGCCTTGGCAGCAGCAAATGAGGAATAGAATTTCACGAATGCGTAATAACTCCTACTGCTGATCTCGACATCTTTGTCTTCTTCTTCTTGGGGTCCGTGCTTTGTGCTTGGAAACACTTGAATTTCGTAAAGTAGGCCAAATTCAGAAAATACAGTGTGCAGTTTGATCTGATGAAGAGAAAATATAACGTTTTGTGACATTACCACCGTAGTTATGTATACAAGTTAGGGCTAATTTAACAAGAGAGTAAAGAGTGAGCTAGCGATAGGCCTACATGTACGTATGTTTGACCTAAATGAATGTGCAAAGTATGAATTGATATACCCTTCTGTAGTAGGTTAGGTTGGATGAATTCCACCAAGCAGTAGAAATGCTAAATTTCAATCAAAATTACAAAAATTAGGAAGGACTATAGGCCTAGATATACAATTCTTACCATGAAATCAAACAGATTAACTACGGTACTTGAAAATGTTACCCTAGCAGCGAAATGAAGGTAAACATGGGCCAAACAAAGTTGCTAGGACTGATCAATGCCAATTCAAATACTTTTCTGTTTGGTTGGAAATTTCTGTCATGAGTTAAAAATTGTATCTTGCTGTCAGTAAATGTTTGCATCCCCTAAAATTTAGCTTATTCACTTAGCCTTTATAAAAATCATTCAAATTTGTTAAATTAGAGTAAGCTTGGTTACTTCTCTAGCCTATAATTCTTCCTGATTCTTAGTATGAATGATGTGGCCGAGTGGATAAAGGCGGTGGCATTTGAAGCACTGAGGCTTAGCAATCGGGAGGTTCCAAGTTCGAAACCCGGCCAGGTCATAGTATGGTGGGTTTATTATCCATAGGCCTAAGCAATGTACGGTTTTCCCATCTGACATTACTTTCTAATTTGAAAGACTCCAAAATTGAATTAAAATGTTGAACTGGAAGCCACCCGACTCTTTAAGTTGTAATCCATAAGCCCTTATAGTTTCTCCCACACTTGTGGTCGCTTAAGCGTCGTAAAAATAACTCCTGATTATCATTATTATTAGATTCAGTTTCCCTTTAGTACTTGGCCTCGATACAGTGATAGTCTAGACATCAGACCAGACCAGGCATGAACAGGTCAATCATTTTGTTGTCACTTGAGTTTGACTTAGCCTAATGTTAGCCTCCCTGTGCTTACACTTAGGCTACTACGTAGTGTAACTTTAACTTTGTAACGTTAGTCTGTCCTAGCCTAACTGCACTGCCTGCCGTTATGCATAGGCTACTCACATATATTTGTTCTGAAGAAAGTTTAAGTTCCATAAGACCAGTAACATACAGATTGGTTCTTTCTGATTGCGGACTCATAAAACGAATCACTTCTGCTGTGACAGAATGCGAAGATAACTTCGCCATGAAGTTGCTGACAGTTGCTTGTTCAAAGATTTAAGTTTTAAATATAAGATACGCTCATCGTCGTAGAATGCAGTCTAGTACTTCGCTGAAGCATACTTTACGCCTCTTTCCGTTCTATTTCGTGTGAGTGTGTTCATATGGAGTTAGTATAGTAAGGGAAGTCCCCTAGCTACTGATTTCAGGTTTCGTATGTGCCGCGAAATTTGTTCACAGTCAGCCGACCAACTCTGTAAAGAAACTAAGCCCCGCCTACATTTTCGATTAAATTCTCACATGTAAATTTGTTACTACATAATAGTACAGGATCGCGATAGGAGCCAAGGTCAGCATAGACATACGTAACCTCCCAGTCCTGGTAGGCTCAAGAATCCAAATGAATGTTACATCATTCATCGTAAAGGCTGAATTGTTCCTGTATCAACAACGATTGTAAATATTTACTCTTGATAATGAATTACGACTGAGAATGACGTTGATGGTTAAAGGTGAGCTTCTTCTCAGTGTAAGTGGTTTGTTATTTCTAGATTTCGTGAAATACGTAGTTCTAGCAGTAGACCCATAGAAATTTAACTAAGTTAGGCCTATGCCTAGACCTACTTCAATTTCTTTGAGCACTAGACCTAGGCTACAGTAACCTAGCCTATCAAGTATCATATAACATACAATTACAAGTAACATGCAGTGTTGTAGTACTCGAAAAGTACTCGATACTCGAGTACTACTCGAGTACCGATTTTCGAAGTACTCGTACTCGTACGAAAGTACTCGTACTCGTTTGGGAAAATACTCGTACTCGACCATCGGTACTTGGTACTCGATAGTCAAAGTACTCGTACTCGTACAAAGGTACTCGGTACTCGGAATGAAAAGTACTCGAATGTAGGAGCATTTACGAGTATTTTAAACAAAATACATCCGGAAAAATACCAAATATATGCAACATTTCAGCATTTCTTTAACTTATGCTCTCGCTTTCGGCAATAAATTTTTAACTCCATAACACGCAACATTTA
>KN892215.1:0-14048 GCA_000934455.1 Apostichopus parvimensis
AAACTGTCTCTACTAGTACTACGAAATAGTACTTATAAACTGTCTCAACTAGTACGATGTAATGGTACTTGTCAAACTGTCTCTACTAGTACTACATAACGTATTTGTAAACATGTCTCAAAGTAGTAATTGTAAATGTGTCTCCACTAGTACTATGGAATAGTAGTACTTATAAACGTGTCTCCACTAGTACTACGCAATAGTACTTGTAAATGTGTTTCCATTAGTAGTATGTATTATAGTACTTATAAACGTGTCTCCAATAGTACTACGTCATAGTACTTGCAAACGTAATATATGGATGATTGGACGGAAGAGGCTTTGGGTCTGTGAAAAGAGCAACATCTAACACACAGTCTATTTCACAATTAACATCACTGAAACCTGTTAGCAATTAAGCTAGAATACATGAAACTTAAAAGCTTATAAAGTAAACACTAAACAGACATCTATTGAACATCATGAACATATAATACCATGCTTCACAACGGAGTAGATATGACAGAAGCCACTTGTGATGTGCTTACATCAAACAGCTAAGTGTATGTTAACTGTATGAAGCCCTTGTGTTAATGCAGATACCACCCACGCACCCTCACAGTTTCAGAACCAACCTCACTCAGAAGCCCTTCATAAAATGTCATTAAAGTAAAAGATAATGACTTGTAAGAAGAATACACAGCTTCGTGCACAAGGTGCCTTACATATTTTATGAGCAAATACATCAATTGAGAATAACATGTAAAGTGTATTTGCAGGTTAGTGCAATCTGTATGCCACACATACAGTATGGTGAACAGCCAACACTGTTTTCTGTTATCTGAGAAAACATACAATTTACAATGTGTCTGATTAACACTACAACTAATCTTGCTATACTTTACGTAGGTACTTGTTCCTAAAAAAAAAATTGTTTCCCCTTTTCCCCACCTCTCCCCTTCTCCCCACCTCTCCCCCTTCTCTCCCCCTCTCTCCCCTTACCAAACATTGTCAACATAGGCATAGGAGGCGGTGGGGCTGGGGGGGCTGCAGCCCCCCCCAACCAAAATTTTTGGTGAAAATTCAGGCAATATGCTAAGAATTTTTCGGGCACCTACTGAAAGAAGAAAATTTGCAATGTGTTTTTCAATTTTTTTGGTGAAAATTTGGGCAATATGCTGAGAATTTTTCGGGCACCTACTGAAAGAAGAATAATTTGCAATGTGTTTTTCAATGGTTAAACTGATATTATTATTATCGTTATTATTGTAACAACTTCCCCAATAATTATAACCAATATGGAAAGGTAATAACACGGAAAATATAACCAAAATTTTCCGCGAGCCCCGCGCGCGTTCAACATCTTATTGTGCATGTCATATAGGCATTCATCGGTTATCGGCATGGTGATGTAATAACCGATGAATGCCTAGATATGATAGGACATTAAGATGTTGAACGCGCAAACAATTTTGGTTATATTTTTCGGGCAAGTCGTTACAGCCCCCCCAATTCACATTAGGCTCCTACGCCTATGATTGTCAAATAAGCAGTTTTCCCGATATGCAAAAAAAACTACAGCAATAACGATTTCTGTATTGCAGTGTACAGTAGTTATCAACTGTGCTCTTTGTTAGTACTGTAAAGTACATGGTCTTGTCTGAAAGGATGTAAAGACTCACGCAAAAAGAAACGTCTAATGCCGGTAATCTGACCTAGTTTCGAATGAGGTGTAACAGAAGTGTTAGAAACCACCATCGATCCCAGAAAATACACACACAGCTTGTTACCTTCGATAATTAAACACTAGTGTACAGTCAGTACATACAGCGGCGGTCAATACCGATGAGTTGATGAATAAATTACAAATGCTTCAAAATAATGCTGCTCGCCTTGTTGCGAAAACTCCCAAGCGAGCCCATATAACACCTGTACTTCGTGAACTTCACTGGTTACCTGTACGTGCAAGAATAGATTTTAAAATTTTGTATCTCACCTTTATGGCACTCAACGGGGAAGCTCCATTGTACTTAGCAGAATTAGTCCATCATTACATTCCACCAAGATCGCTGAGGTCCCAAAATAAATATTTGCTTGCGGAGCCATCATTTCATTCAACTAACTTTGGCGGGCGAGCTTTCTCCGTGATGGCCCCACGACTGTGGAACAATCTCATAGCCAAACAAGAGGCACCTATTTCTCCATCCAGTAAGACGGATCTCAAAAAACAGCTAAAACTATCCTTTTTGAAAAATATCACAGTTAGACCCTTTATTTGGGAGCGCATTTGAACATTGCCTTGTGCTCTGGATACCTGCGCTATACAAAAAACAGTTATTATTATTATTAATACCCACAGCACAGTGTAAAAACGATACAGCGATGGACATCTTATGGTCCAGCTAAAGATAACAAGGTAGAAAACTTCACTTGCAAGCAACGAAAAGTTAACATTTTCAGAGCTTGGCACACGGTTTTGGGCGAGTCTTCAGTGCCTTTAACTTTCAAATCCCTTGTTCTCTATGAATGGGCCAAAAATTAAGACTCGAAAAGTATCTACTGTCATCATTATGTGAGTGAAGTGTATTAACTGACAGTATACCAAAAGAGAGTGTTGAGTTAGGGATCGGTTTGTTCCATTTTATAAATAAAATGTGAAAATGAGGCAGTCTGTATGTTTTGCCTCTTTCCAGTACCCCTCTTCCCGTGTTGCAAACATGTGCTAAACCGTGCTAAACCGTTACCAATGTTTTGTTTTGTTCTGTTTCAGCCTCTGCAGAAGATCCTGCTAGGATCGAAACGTCAGGCCCACTTACTTTTACACCAATGTTGGCTCGGTAGATGAATCGAAGTGCCTGACATAAGTGGAGACAGGCCGGAATTAAAGGGTGTGAAGACTCGCGCACAAAGAAACGTCTCATGCCGGTAATCTGACCTAGTTTCGAATGAGGTGTAACGGAAGTGTTAGACACCACCATCGATCCCAGAAAATACACACACAGCTTGCTACCGTCGGTAATTAGGCACTAGTGTACAGTCAATACAGCTACGGTCAATACCCACAACACAGTGTACATACTGTAGCAGCGTGGACATCTCAGGTCTAGATAAAAGATAACAAGGTATCACGTTTCATTACTGTCTGTATTTTGTAGCGACAAGGAGAAAACGTCATTTGCAAGCAACGGGAATTTAACTTTTTCAGAGTGCGGCATGCGGTTTTGGGCGAGTCTTCAATGCCTTTTAGAGACAAGTGAAATAGGCACCCTTCTTTAACAACATTGAACCAATGTAGAACCAATGTACTATGCCTCCCGTAGGTTCCAACAAAAACACTGTACACTATTTAACAGAGGAATAATAATCTGCAGGACTACATGGAAAGGACAACTTTACTTACACAGAGGATTTATACCACATCTATAGTAATCCACTTTCCAAAATATGCCTCAGGTGGCAATATAAGTAATCACTTTCAACATCTATAAACACATGAGAGCCCAATTCTGATGGTGTCGTTTACCTCATGTTTTGGTTATAAAATTTATGATAAGGTCACCCTGCGATTGAACCCAAGTATACTGTGGCATACTGCACCAAAGACTTTTCTTCGTATGGTAACGAGTTCAAATTTCTTTTAATTCTTACACTGCAATTCACATTCACACCGATCGGTAAAGCTGCTAAAGCAGGGATTAATTGCTCACAGCTGTTTCAGACTGAACTCGGTAATTAAAACCATAAGATCCACCAAAGTCGGTCGGTGACTGCTTAAATTTTAAACCGAGTTAAGCCATATATATCTCAGCGATAAACAAATCCCTGGGTAACAAACCTTGCTGCGTTGTCTGATTATAACCTGACAACAGCTTACATGGTTTACCATCCAAGCCATGCAAACATTAAAGCCCTATTACAGTGTCAGTGTGTGTTATTTAAGTATCAGATTTATACTACATAGAGCCACTTCACTTCTATGGTATCTGGACAGAAAAGTGCCTCACACATGTCCTATACAACACACAGTGTTATGATTTACTACATTCAATTGTGATGCACTAGAATTATGACTTGAGCAAGTCTAAAAATGACATCACCACTGAGCTACTACTGCTCACATATTTAAAGGTAGTCAGTATAGGCCCCAAATTATAGCACGCTATAATTTCTAGAAGTTTTCAAAAAGTACTTCACTGGAGGTCTTTTACTCTCCAAATTGTTCTCAGATACTTTTAAGGAACACAAAAGATGACTGAATGTCTAAGTGAGGAAATTTCCTCAAAGGTTGTAATAAAAACAGTTCAAGAATTTTGACCAAAGGTGACCATATTTGAATATCTAGCATATTTGGGGCCAATACAGCATACCTTTAATGCCTAAAATTCTTAATTCGTTACTTTGTTCCTTTTCATTTACAGGTTACAGTACTTATTAAATTGTCTGTGTCGAAATGAAGATACAGTAACAATACAAAGAAAAAAACGAAGGGAAATACGAAATTTTACCTCCAAACGGCACTATGGCATCACAAGTTGAGATAAAGTAACGCCCAGAAATGACTTTGAAACAAGAATATTTCCCACATGGAATTAGGTTAGTGTATGACACTGAGTTTAAATGTTGTTCATTACATGTATATACATACACTATATACTGTAAGATTAAGATGAGTAATGGCTGTACAACCTTCTTTAAACTTCTTTAAACTTGAGTAAAATATGTGAGCAAACAACTACACTATAGTAACCCAAAGTATACATGGTATATGATTTACTGTTTTGTGTATTTACTGTTTAATGTCATTGTATATTCTAGATTGTTTGTAAAGCGCACAGATGCATCGCGCGTAGTGCGCTTTATAAGTTTCTATTTACATTACATTACATTACAAAGTGTCGCATCTACAGTACAAGTTACAGAAGTTCTACAGCGCTCATATCCGTGAGAAAAGTTTCAAGCTCAATTAAAACGATGTGTTCCTAGTTCCTTCAGATCCTTCAATTTACTTCTTATGATTGTAGGATGTTTACTAGAAACCGTTCAGACGGATTCAGATCCAAGCAAATCGACATTTCTCTTCTGGATCAGACTGGTCATCACACACATCCAGTAGTAGACTTTTCTCTGACCCGGCCACGAGCAAACCTGCCAAATCCATTCAGTATGAGAGTGCCTCAAATCAAACAGAGTGTATCAATGTTTACACATCACATCTCAAATTTCACTGCTAACAAGTTAACTGTATCAATCGTTGCCAAGACCACTTAATTACTTTTTCCAATTTTGACAAATTTGTGAGTGCAATGCTTCGTTGACTTATAATCGGAGTATAAAGGACAACAGGCTGGAACTTTATTTATTATTTCAAATTTTTGAGTTTAATATATGTGTCATTTATGTGTACATACACAAATATCCTTTGAATGTATTAGAAAATGCTAATTGTACACACTGAGTCACTGAGACCTACAGTATGATATCGCACAACACAGACATCAGACTGGTTTGAAGATTACAATTAAATTAAAACCATTATCATTAAAGTCCCATAAAAATTCACAATCAGGCTGAAATAAATTTTACTTTAGATGAAATACTGTACACTGTGTTGTTCTAATAATAACATGCCAATGATCTATATATAAATGATAGGTACTATACCTGAATTTTACAGTGTGGGCGTGATTGGCTTATTATCATAACCATCGCACACTGTGTACAGTAGGTACATATTAGTATGCTACTGTACTAGCTAGAGCAAGCAACATTAAGAAAATGCCACCTCAGTAGTAAAACTGTAACAGAAAGGTGCAATGTAATCATCCAACACAGTGAAAGCTCTTCTCCAAATTATTCCAGCAGCTCACAAACCTCAATTTCAAAACATCTCAGAACCAACTGGACTTTCTGTCACAGAGAGTCCAAACACCTCCCAGAAAACCTTATATATCTGACTCTAAAATGACCAATTCGTATGATGAATCTCCATTAGCCAGATTCTATTTAAAACCTTTCTGTGTGATGGTGTTATGTTTCACGGTGCATAACATTAACCACATTGGTAGCTGGAGAGAAAAACACATCAGGCTGGGGAAACACTTTTTGAAATTTATCTGGAAATGGATATTGAGTTTATAGTGCTAACGACCGAGTTATATTTATTCTGCAGGTTCGTTAATTTATGCAGATTTTTAAGCCTGGTGGAGCGAGTGGGGACTGTGTCAAGTTTAGCGTCACGTTTTATACATATTATCAGTGTTTCTGATTGATGAGTCTTAATCTGCTGTTTAGGTCAAGATGTCATTAACAAGTACTGTACATTTTGACAAGCCCTGCTGACTGTAAAGTCTTAAAATTAAAGATTGGTACTGTAGTTGATCAAATTAAGAAACCCAAGTAAACAATTTCAATCTACAGTAGTAATAAGAAACAACTCACTTCCATGCTTTAAAAGGGTTTATCATCACCATGACAAATTTAGTACGCTTGTTGCCTTTAAATTCCAAAGTTCCCATACATTCAAAATCCTCCAAAGACTTCCTCCCCCTCCCCCCTCTTCCCCCCCTCCCTCATCCCATCCGATCAAAACACTCTAGGCATAATACAGTAGCAGGCACTAGTGCAGTATACTGGTAAGCAAGGAACGGCAGTAACTATTGACAAGCAATTTTCAAGTTTTTAAAATACCGCTTATATAATTTAAGCATACAGTATATTCAAATGATCTCCATGCATACTGCATATTCATTACAACTATAGTACAGTAGTTTAGTTTCTGTTTATAGTTCCGGAACATTGCTGGCTGCTGCCATTGTACCACCTCTGAATTACACCAAAGCAGCCTTTTAGATAAGATAAGGATCATACTATACAATCCCACAACACAATAGCTAGACTAGTTTTGTTTTTTATTTCTCCTGTACATGGCCACATAACAGTCTTTTCTGTTTGTCTAAAGCCCTTCATATGTTTACTTTCCAACCGTATTGCTTGTATTTAACTTGTACAAACATATGAGAAGTGAATTTGAAATTGAAAGAACTATTAAGTGCATTACGTAGTTCCTGTACTCCTATTGAGATGGGTACGACTATTAATACATGGCTGTAGGAACATGTACGTAATTAAAAGTGTATTACTTCCTGTAATTCTATTGAAATGCCCAGAGTACATGAATGAGTACAAACCCACAGGTCTAGGTTATGAGTACATAATGCTAACTAGTGTATAAGTGAGGACAAACTACAAGTCTAGCTTATGAGTACACATAATGATAGTGTACAAGTGAGGACAAACTACAAGTCTCTAGGTATTGAGCACATAATGATTGTGTACAAGTGAGGACAAACTACTGTACAAGTCTAGCTTATGAGTACACATAATGATAGTGTACAAGTGAAGACAAACTACAAATCTAGGTATTGAGTACATAATGATTGTGTACAAGTGAGGACAAACTACAAGTCTAGCTTATGAGTACACTGTACACATAATGATAGTGTACAAGTTAGGAAAAACTACAAGTCTAGGTATTGAGTACATAATGATTGTGTACAAGTGAGGACAAACTATGCAAGTCTAAGTTATGAGTACATAATGATAGTGTACAAGTGAGGACAAACTACAGTCTAGGTTATGAGTACATTAATGACTGTGTAGAAGTGAGGACAAACTACAAGTCTAGGTTATGAGCACATAATGAAAGTGTACAAGTGAGGACAAACTACAAATCTAGGTATTGAGTACATAATGATAGTGTACAAGTGAGGACACAAGTCTAGGTTATGAGTACACATAATGATAGTGTACAAGTGAGGACAAACTACAAGTCTGCAGCCGATATCAGTAAGAAATCACAGGTTTACCTGTACAGTAACGACATTTGTACACCTTTATGCCAGTTAAATACATTGGTGCAGAACTGTCAGCTACACTAGTAAACCATTTTTCTCCCTCAAACACACCCACTCTACATGTATGTATCACAGCAGATAACATTCAATATTTTTAATTAACATGAAACCAACGAAGTATTTAATCATGATTACTATATATATAATTTTTTTTTTTCAGATTTAAATGTTGTCTGTGCAGTGAGAATATTGTATACAGTAGGTACATTGGTATATGAAAAACCTGTCGGCTGGCAAAACTGCAGCAGTCCACTTTTATTAACTACAAAAACACATACAGTACACACATACTATACCACACCACACAAATATATTTACATAGGGCAGCTGTAGTGGTTTGGATCCCTACTATACCACACAACACAAGCACAGGTTGTATGCAATGTTCCACATGTAATTTACTGTATTTAAAATTACTGTATCTGAGATTCAATGCGAGAGAATAGACAGTCCATACACAACGGATTCCCAGACAATAATTATGATTGCTATAAAGTCCACACTGTGTTCAAGTTTTAAAACGAACTAACAGCTGTGTCAACAATCTAAAGTCGTAGGATGGGTTCAACTTCATCAGAGAGAGAGAGAGAGTGAGAGATAGATAGAGAAGAAGAAAAAAAAAGCAAAAGTGTTTACCCACGTCTGATGTACCAGTAAGTATCTACACACATTACCATAATAATTAAACACATTACAAACTATAAATTTCTTTAAGAATATCATAACTATTGAATATATTAACGTTTACATAGATCTGCAAGACGCAAAACCATATGGAAAGACATCTTTTACATGATTGCATATTTGTGACAAAATTGAGATGACAACATGCAACCTTGCGCCAAGTTTTAAAATCTTTTCTAGCACAGCGTAGGTTTTAAAGAAAACATTAGATCTCTTCAATGTGAGAAAGAAAGATGAAACACATTGCAACCTGCAGTGCTATATTTATCCTCACCGAACGCCTGATGGTGATAAATGATGACGATTTTCATTATAGACCAAATTTTACCTGGGTATATTTATATCTATTAATTCTGAATTTATGAGAAACCTGTGCTAGTCGATTATGAATCGCACCTGCTTTATTGTGTGAGTGGGTGTATCTGTATACTATATACTGTACAAGCAGGGAGCCAGAGTATAAGGCAGTAGGGGTTGTTCAGTCATGCTTTCACTAAATAAACTGCACAAAATGCCCTTGAAGCATAAAATATTCTCCATTCCATCTGAAGGAAATTGCTTGCAGAATTTATGCTTTTTTGCTGCCATCAGACAAAAATTATGACATTTAGTAAAAGTGAGTGGGAGTTGAACAGACTTTTGATTGGTAAAGTGCATAGTTCTTAATAACATATGGGGAGAGAATTAATGCATAGCAATGGAGTGCTATCCATGCTATCATGGTGTTTGACATTTGGTGTAGGCCTGTACTATATATAAAAGCTAATATGTAAATCATTCACTTAAGACATTCCCTAAAGACATACACTAAAGGATAAATAGTAAGCTGACACGGCGATACAAATATAACTGTCTACATAACAAATGTAAAAATATATATATATTCAACTGATTATTTGTACTGTACATGAGAGCCTCATTGCATGCATAAATTACGCCTTCGTTGATTATACAATGATCATAATGAAATGAAAGTTAAATATTTGTCTCTTTGTACTGTTTGCTTTGTTAAGACTGGTTTTTGTTGCCGTAATACCAAAATAGAGAAAAAATGTCTGCAGTGTCTGTCAAACAAATGGCAAAATGGAGAAGATACTTTTACATCAGTGCAAGATAAAGGTAAATAATAGTTTTACCAATTTGGCTATAAAGCAACTAGATATTTTTGGATGTGAAAGTTCCACAGCGTCCAGTGTCCACAGACATGTAGTTGAATGAGTTCAGGACGGGTGCTACTGTAGATTCCAAAAGAATGGGCATCGGGCAAGAATTGTGAAGGGGGTAGCACTGGGCACTACGATGCCAAAATAAACTTTGTAGTTTGTAACTTAGGTAGATAGAAAGTGAACATACTGTATCTAGGCTGACTGGAGAAAAGTAACATTCTAATAAGAAGACATAGTACATACATCTTTACACTGTAAAGGCCTAACTGTAATAGGATAGATTTTATCATTAGCTCATACCATGAGTAAGGGCCAAATATTGTAATAACCTGGACTTCAAAAAACATATATAGCATGGTCATCCTGAAGCCAATTACATCTACGACAAATTCAGCATTCTTTTTTCTCTAGAGAACGTACAAACTGTACTTGGAGAAAATTCAGGGGAAAACATCCCATCTTTACACCACTGGTATGGTCTCTTGTGACGCTAATATGTCAAGGGCCACTTACCAGTTGTAATACATGACAAGAAATTAAAATATGTAAAAGATTATTCCGTTGAGAAACCGAAAACTGCCCTTTAATCATAGCTGCATCTCTATTCGTCTCCACGAAATTTATACGACGTGGTCAGCTTCTTATTCTCTACTCCGATAACTCCTCAGCTAGAATTTTTAAGATAACATGAAGTGTTTATCGATTTGTTCGGTGCTGTGCTCACCATTACAAACCGGGCAAGTTATTGATTCTACTAATCTATGACTGAAATAAAACTGTGTCAGAGCTGTTAGGTACTCAAAATGATGCCCATAAGTCACTGCATGGGATTTATTCAGTAATCCGGGGACGCGTTAGCTTGGTTTGTAACGAGAGATGTGTGAAATTGTCGTTCGCCACCGAAGTGGTGGATATAATTCAAGCTTATGAGAACAACTTTGTAGGATTTCTGCACATAGATCACTAATCTAGAGAATCCAGAGGTAAACAGTACTGTAATCCAAGATGTTTAGAGTTGACAGAACTTCAAGAGAAATTAAGATCTATTTGAAATGAGACCTATGCGATCTTGACAGACTGATGAAGTGATGATACATTAGAAACTAGAGAGCTGCAATAGGCTGAACGAGGGAATTGAACCATTTTTTCAACATTAAGGTAAATAGAATTAACTTGCAATTTATCTTCAAAATATATACAGTAAGGGGACATTTAACTTTATCTGCATGTTGTAAAAACCATGTATATACAGTATTAAACTTTAATAGCAAAATCCTAACCATGGATGTCAAAGCTATCGTACACAGTACTGTTCAGTCAACATGCCTATGGGCCTATACTGCAAGTCTTTTGCACTGTTCTCACAAACTCCTCCACCAAATGCTATGTTGTATAACAGTGTAGAGTAATATTTCATGGCTGGGATACGGTCTCAACAAGTGGTGGTGCTTAACCTTAATACTGTACAGTAGCTCCAACCAAAGTGGGATAATTATGTAGGCTTACACACCAACAATTTTAACCTTTTTTTATCATGGGTTGAAAGAGATTTTGCACCTTGTCAACATGGGTGTATACACTGACAGTTTGTCAAACCTAAAAGTTTAGTTACATTGCCTCTGTACAGTAGTGCACACACGGCTAACTAATGCAAACTGTACTTTGTAAGAGCACAATTTTGCATAACAAGCATACATGTATGTCTAATGTGATAGCAAATCTCTTAAATGATTATCAAACATGCCATCTACAGTATGCATGTATGCAAACTGTGTCCTACTGTAGATGTCAGCTGTGCACTTTGATTTCATGTTCTCATATTGGCTAAATTTTACAAAGTTATGGAACTATAAATACTGTATGAAATCAATAGAAATCAAGCTATGACAATAAAATATTGCTTTTTTGCTCCTTTTTTTCCTTCTTTTGTTCATCTTTTGCCAGAATAATAATAATAATGCACAACTTTGCCTTTAATCTGCCAGTACACATTAAGAATATTGGCGAATCATACTGTAACGTCGTGCAACAATTGTCAGACTTTAAAACATTTCATGATTTCTATAATCTGTACCTAATACTGTGTAAGTCGTGCATTTCTGCTTAATATCAACAAATATTATCGGGCTAAGCTCATATATACCTGATGTGTTCTGTATTTAGGAAAATACCTAATTGTGTGCTGTATTCAGGAAAATATACCTGTGGGAGGAACTTGACTTTAGCCAACTGGCTGCTTCAAGCACTTTCATTTTTGAGTAAGTGGATTCAATTGTGAAATTCTAGGCCTGGTTGACTGTAGTATATAACAAAAAAAACCAAAACTTCCAGTTAATTGCCTGTAATGTAGTAGGCCTACCTTTATTAATTTGGGATGCAAATATTAAGTTAGTATTCAAATTTTGCACAGCAGCTTTTAAAGCTCTGTATTTTGTCTCTTATAAAATACTATGGTTCCTGTGTAAAAAAAAAAAAAAAAAATTGCAGTAAATATTTGCACTTGTATCGCAATATGTCCATTTTGTGGTGCAAATTACTGGATATGTTTCCACCCTTGGATGTACAGTAATTAAAGCAGCCATGTGCTATAAAATATATACTGTTACATTGGTGTACTGCAGTACTGTGATTCCTGCTCCATGCGCTTATTTTTTCATTCACTTAAAACAATCAGCCTGAAGTATAGTTGTCATGTCTTGATATTTAAAAGAGATATGAACATCTACCAACCGTTGAGAGAAAATCACCAACAAAAGACTGACTTTGTTCAAAATCAGATATTGTATTATAGTTTTAAGGCAAGCCTACTGTATACTGTAGACCTACACAAACTTGCCATGAAATTATGGCATATCAGCCTTTACTAAAAGCTTAATATATGTCATTTTAATTTATTTTTAAGAAAGTTACAGACTCTCTCATCAAACCAACGGCAACAATATGCTTCGAAATTCTTATATGCGTGACAGGAGAGAAGCTACTCCATAGTGTACACGCAGTAATGTAGCACAACCGTCGACCGACCACTTTAAGTATAACGACAAGGAAAAAACAGCTTTCTCTGCAAGCGTGTCAGCGAATCATTGTTAAACTAGAGAGACCGACGATTCGAATCAACGACAAAAGCAAATGACATTTATCCGCTCTGGTTCATTTCCTCCTCGGTCTGGCCCGAGGTATGAAACGACGCGTAATTGATTTTCCCGTTCAACGTTTTGATTCCGCTGCCTGACTATGTCATATAAAACTTCTCTAAGATGCCGTAATTAAAATTCATTTCCCCCCGGGCCTCCCTAACCAACTGGTAGCATAAATTGTACAGTTTGGCAACATTTGCAACAACAGAACTTTTCTGTCAGATAGCAACATCATTACAGTTTGTAATAAACACAATGAAATAATCAAATGATATATATACAATTTAAATTCTGTTTTTATCACAACATGTTACATGATTACTTAGAATCTAGAATCTACCTGTACAATACTTCTCTATCAGTAGTACTGCATAAAATCACAGTATTTTTTACACCTGCTTATTTATATACTCATACGGGACTGGACAGCTCACTTTTTAAATAATACGTAGCAACAAGAGGATGTGTTTCCATGCCTTTCAAGTAATAAGAATCATTCAAAGTATTTTAAATTTACTGTAGATTGTAATGTTACTTCATGTATAAACATCCTTCGCACATGTACACAGTATGAGACATCCACCTTAGATGGGAACAATATGTAGATACTGTATAAACCTCATCACTACACTTTATGAGACATCCACCTTAGATGAAATAGAAGTAGAAATGAACCTCATAACTGCGCATGATAAATACAGTACTATGAGATATCTACCTTAGATGAGAACAGTAATAATAATAATAATAATCAGCTGTTATTTTTAGAGTCCAATATCTTCTGTAATTAGGTAGTAGGATGTTTTATTGCTGAGAAATCAGACCCCAAAAATCAAGAAAATGGCACGGTACTAGCGACAAATTGCGGAATTTCAAAGTGTGATAAATCAGGCAATTTTGAAGCAATGCCACTGAAATTTTCAGGATATGCTTATTTCATGGTGATCCAAGCATACAATGAATTAGGTAATTTTTGAAAGAGTTCAAACCACAATTTACTCATAAATTTGGTAATTTGATATGGAATGATCCTACTACCCATTATTAGTTATCCACCTTAGATGAACTAGAAACAGAAATGAACCTCACAACTGTGTTTGTAACATACAGCAATATGAAATATTCACATTTGATGGGAAAAGTACAGAATAGTAGAGAAATCTCATTTC
>KN892219.1:19801-34812 GCA_000934455.1 Apostichopus parvimensis
GGGGGCTCCGACAGTAACAATTTAGAAGTCAAATGGTACATACTGAGGTATAGACTACAATGTAGGTTTTTATAAGTACTTCCAAATGGAAGGAAAAATTAATAATAAATACAGAATTTCCTCGACTGATTAAGGCTTGAACCTTTCTAGGAGGGCCAGAGTCGAATGAAGTATTTAACAATGGATGGGGTGTTTCCCTGCGATCACTGAAGCCAACTCCTATGTAAGGTTTGGGGGTTCCCCCCCCTCACCCCCCTCACCCCTTGAGAAAATTCAATAAGTATTATGCGTCTGAGGATATCGTAAGACTATAGGTTAGGTCTATATTGAAGTGCTTTTTACGTGACCCGCCATGCGGGATCCAAAACGTCACGGCCAAACGGCACTACCGAACCATCCCATTCTGATAAACGAAACTCAAGTCAAGCGAGCCAAATAAATATATTGAAGTAGTCCTTAAACGCAAGGATTTATAATCAATACTTAGATTACTAAGTATTCTCATTAATACTGTGAGTTTGACCCAATCGCTTGAAGGAAATCAGGCCAAGTAACCTTTCAAAGTCACTGCACCACTGCTTTGGTCATTGCGTCATATGAATGCCTCATTCAACCACTTTCACAAAAGATTTACATTTCTGTGTATATCGGATTATTGAGAAGGATGTAATATTGATCATACAGGCTGGGTGGGAAAGCTAGTGAAGGATTTCCAAGAAAATGAGGTCGCTGTTTCGTAAAAAAAAATAATATTGTACTTGAAAGCGGCGCTATCTGTTGTCGGCATCGGACCCGTTTTTGGGTGGTTAAAATAATATTTGCTACTTAATTAATATCCATAATGGAACAATTCCTAATTCGTGAAGGAGACATGCGGAGGAAAATGTGTTCCTTTGTTGATAGAAATGCAATTCCCGTCGGATATAGCTTTCAATATTGATATCTTACTATGATAATAAGGTTACATGATTGTCAGTCAAGCCAATAAATATAGGCTCAATTTTCATCCCTCGTAGTACCATATCACTCACTGAGGCCATCTGCCGGGACCTGCTGTCCCGGGGTGCTGCTGCAGGGTGTGTGTTGCGAGTCACATGTATAGTGAGGGCGTGGGACGTCAAGGTTGAAGTAGTGTATATGGTGCGTTGATAGTGATCCAGCGAGGGAAGGAAAGGATGGTAGATTTTCCCTCCTCCCAAGGATAGTAGATTTTTGTTAATCCCCCCCCCCCAAGGATGGTAAATTTATGTTAATTCCCCTCCCCCAAGGATGGTAGCTTTTTTAAAATTCCCCTCCCCCAAGGATGGTAGATTTGTTTTAATTCCCACCTCCCTTTCATAGGCCTATGTATTTCCTTGCTTTCCTTGTTTACCATTTTTAAAAATACATATAGCAACACGTATATGTATGTTTGTAAATGATTATAATAATAGATCCTGTTAGGCGAAAAGTGTCTTAAACGGGACCCTTGGCTATAAACGAGCTTTCGATAAATCTCTACGGAGGCTGAGGGCTGACAGGTAGCATAAACAGTAGTATACATCAATTCAACATATTATTACCCATGTAATTTAAAATGTCATGTGACGTGCTCTCAGGTGCTACTACCATATTATTTAACCCATTGTTAGTGAGATTCACCTTCCGTCATCTGTATGGACCCCGGTTACTATAAGGCATGTCACTGGGTGCCTGTCTGAGATTCAGGCAATGTCAACTCACTGGCATACGTACCGTAGTAAGACCTATTTTGTTTTAAACAATTCTTCTTTTGTCCAGGAAATTTTTTATTCAGTAGTTGTATTTACTACAAATATTGTTGTATGACAGTTTCAAATAATAATAGTTGCAAAACTTCTGAAACTTCCCGACTATAATTCCAACATGTTATATAAAATACGTATTCTGAAAACAAATATCGATCTTTGACGGACTTTATTCAAGTTTAAAATGTAAACGATGGTGATGAGGTGTTCTAGCAAATTTGATATCGTTGGGAGGGATATGCACATGCGTGCTGAATTTGAATCGTTTTCACATTGCTAGTTTAACCATAGTACACTTCGCGGAAAGTTTAAACAATTGTCAATATCGAACCTCAATCCTGTTTTAAACTTCATAATCATCTAACATACACTGGCGTAACCATATTTCTTCATTGGGGAGGGTGTGAGGGGAAAGAGTTCGATTGGTGTGGGAGGGGTCATTCGAGTGGTGTGGGAGGGGTCATCGATTGATGTGGGAGGGGTCAAGTTTCGCGTGCGACCAGTTCGGTCATTTTAGGTACTTTTGCAGTATGCCCCATTCCCGTTATGAATGTTTCAATCCCCAAATTGAAAACTTTTCCCGAGTTCCATCCGCTAAGTCGTCCGAGGGATAACGATGGTGGGGATGAGACTCAAATGGCATCAGCCTAACGAACATTTATTTCCTATTTTGTTTGTTTGTAAAATGTTAGTCAGGCTAGACTACACTCGAATGTTTTTTAAATTTCTGCCTAAAAATTTGCTCTTAAGTCTGCGTCGGCTTCGCTCTGCCAGTTTCGATGTGGTTTTTATTCGAGCACACTCCGAAATACAAGGCTGGAATCAACCGTCTTGCCTGAGCTGTTCCAGTGATTTTGAATGACTTGTTCGGAAGGTATCTTCGCGGTACTGCTGAGCAGCGACGGAGCCAAGAATTTGAAAGGGAGGGGGGAACATTTTGCGATTGATATGGGGGAGGGGTCCCCACTGGTTAGCATGTTCCCTGGTGTGATAAGAAGTCATCCATAAGCATGACTGTTCTGTACTGCATGTCTAAGGTGCTCTATGGTCTATAGAATGTGTTTTAAGCACAGTTACTCAGTTTGGTGCTACTTAACCCGTCAGGCGGGAGATATGTTCCTGTCTGACAGGAAACTTGACAAAACTTTGCTTTCCAACCTCTCTTCTTCCCTCTGAAACCTTCATCAATCCCAGCATCCAGTAAGCTTTAGAACTGAGCTTTGGCCCTAAGTTGAAAGAGAAAAATGTACTTGTTACTTTGGCACTATTTGAAAGGCATTTTAGCAGATTTTGGGGCCAAAAAAGCTCAGTAAAACAGTGTCACCTGCTTGAAGGTAGCGGACATTAGTAGCGGACAATAAGAGCAGATAATCAGGAGAAAAGCGGAGAGCGCCATCTATTATCTAGCGGACAATAAGCAACGGTGAAGATGCAGTGGTACTCAATAATTGTTTGTACATACAATTTAAGACAATTCATCCAAATAATGAACTGTTTATAATTAATAATCTTTCTTATAGGAATATATAAGAAGTTCAATATGCAATAACGAGACAGAGAAGAGTCCCTTCTATCACTCTATTAATGTTTGATATCAGTGACATAACTTCAAAATTCAACTACATCGTGCACAAACTGCCGTTACTTACTAACGAAATCTTTAAAATTAATTATCTTTAGATATAGAAATAGTTAGGTGGTGCGACACACATCACGAAATAGAGCAAAGTGTCCTCTATTACCCTATTCATGTTTGATATCGGTTACATAACTTCTATCTTCGCCAAAATTCGATTGAAAAAAATAAGAATATTTGTGATTGGGTTGAATTCCACTACATCGTGTACAAACTGCCGTTACGTACTAATGAATGAACTTTTGCAGTCCACAATAATTCAAACTGTTGCTCAACTACTTTCAAATCAAACATTTACAGTAGATATAAAATACAGCATGGGTGTTTATTGTGAAAGTACTTCCCAAATATGTGGAAGTGTAAAGAGATATTGACAGTTCTTCTGATCACATCAACCAAGCCCTATATGCCGTCTAACAATTGAACACAAGTAGGGAATACTTTGCCAAGTAATTTCGATTTCTTTCAAAACTTGGTACGATAATCTGTTATCCACAATTTCAGTTGCATTTCAACAGTTTCAGAATTGATTTAACACCATTTAACAATTTATTGCCATAAAAAAATCAATAACAATGACACATTACATGATTACATCGCTGTTCAACAACAAGTCTGGTAATACTTCAGTTTATCACTTATTTGTAATCTATGGTAAATATAACAATAGGGCTAGAGAATTGCCATAAGCTCATATATATTCATGGCAAATATTCAAAATTGCTTCCTTGTTTTCATTTCAGGTTTCCTGTTGGACTTCTAAAGTCGAGAAGGACCGTATCGATCACATTATTAGAAAAGCTGGGGGAGTCATTGGAGGTCAACAGCATACAGTCGACTCGGTGTACCAGTCACTGCTTCAAACAAAGCAAGATTCAGTTTGGAATGACTGTTGCCACCCCCTTCACTGTTATCTTAATGACAATGTAATTAACAGAGGCAGTGGCAGACTGAGACAGCCGTACACGAGAACTAATCGCTATCATAACTCGTTCACTCCCCGTGCAATCAAACTTTTCAATGTCAACTTACGTCGCTAGGCTGTTGCAATAATCTTTTATCTTGTCCTTATCTTACTGTTTATCATTCTCATTCTTTAATCTCCATCTGTATATATCCTGATTTATATTCCTATGTTCATATATTTTTGTACTGTTTTGAACTTTTATGTGCGAGACACTAATTTCCTTATTTGGAGCAATAAAGTTTTACTTACTTACTTCCTGGTTGTCTTTGCACTCTTGACTGAGTTCATATACGGTAATCAGTCTTACAAAATTGTCAACCAGCATTTTGCTCTGTTCTAAGTTTAGTTTAGTTTCAATCAATCACTATTATTGCCCCTATTCACTTTGTGTTATTTGTTACTCTTTCTCTTTGGCATAAGAACTCTAGTCATACTACAAACTTACTTAGTCTTATTGGCAACCATTCTCCGAATTTGCATCAACTTAGCTTGTACATTAATCAACCAATCAACTTTTACATCAATTTGCCTGAATATCAATTATTCAGACAACCTGCATATCAATCGACCTATCTACTTGCATATCAGTCATCTTTTGATCTAACATATTAATCAACTTTTGATCTTGCATATCAATTAGCCTGCATGTTAATCAACTATATATCACATATATCAATTAGCCACTCAACTTACACATCAAGCAACCAATCAACTTGTATATCAACCGGCTTTTCAATTTACATATCAATCAACCAATGAACTTGCATATCAATTGGCCTGCATATTTAATCAGCCTGCATATCAATCAGCCTATCAACTTGCATATTAATCAACCAATCAACTTGCATATCCCTTACCCTGCATATCAATTAGTCTTAAGTTACATATCAAGCAACCAATGAACTTGCATATCAATCAGCCTATCAACTTGCATATCAACCAACTTTTCAACCTGCATATCAATCAAGTATTCATCTTGCATATCAATCAATCAACCAATCAACTTGCATATCAACTAATTAGCCATTGCTCTGGCATACCAATTAGCTGATCAATCAGCAATTCAATTTGCATATCAATCAACCAATCAACTTGTATGTCAATCAGCTTTTCAATTGCATATTAATCAACCATTCAACTTTAACCAAATTTGAACAAACATTGGAACTAAATATTTAACAAACCAGAAAAACATTTTGACAATCGTGAACAAACTTGAACACAATTTTAACAAATCTTAACATATTTTGAGATTTCTTCAAAATATTTTTCCAAATTTTAACAACTGTGAACCAAATTTGAACAAACTTGACCAAATTTGAATAACCGTCAACGAAATTTAAATAAACTTGAACCAAATTTGAACAATATTTGAACAAAGTTGAACAAACCGTGAGCGAAATACGAACAAGGTTGAACAAATTTTATGACCTTGACAACTTTAAGAACCATTGAACAAACTTGGACAAAATTTTCAATTTATTTCAAACATGAACAAAATTGATGAAACTGAAACCGAATTTTATTAATCTTGCAAATTTTAACCAAAATTTAACAAACTGGAACAAAATTTGAACATCCATGAACAAATCTTAACAAATTTTAAACAATCTGCATATCAATTACCTTTTCAAGTCAGATATTAATGAACTTGTTAGCTTGCATATCGATACACCTGCACATCAATTAGCCAATCAACTTATATATCAAAAAACTAATGAACTTGCATATCAATTAGCCTATCAATTTGCATATCAACTAGCTTTTCAACTTCCATATCTATCAACTATTCAACTTGCATATCAATTAATTAGCCATTGAACTGGCATACCAATTAGTCACCCAACTTGGGTATCAACCAGCAAATCAACTTGCATGTCAATCAACCAATCAACTAGCATATCAATCGGCTCTTCAACTTGCATATTAATCAACCATTCAACTTACATATCAATCAGTCAATCACTTAGCCTGCATATCAATTAGCTTTTCACATATTAATGAACTTGTTAGCCTGCATATCGTTACACTTGCACATCAATTAGCCAATAAACTTGCATTTCAATCAAACAATTTACTTACATAACAATCAGTTGTTCAACTTGCATATCAATCAACCATTCAACTTGCTTATCAACTTGCATATCAGTTACATTATCAACTCCCATATCAATTGGCCTATTAACATGTATATCAGTCAAGCCTTATAAGTTGCATATCAATCAGACTTTCAATTTCAATATTGCCATATTGGACAAAATATATAAAAGTTGGCTTATATAGTAAGGGTACAGAACACATCAGTCATGCCACAAACAAAGAAAAAGAGTTACCAGCAAAGAAAAAAAGCAAATCAACAACAAATGCAACAAAGCAGAACTAACCGAGAATGTGAATCAGGCACAAACTCTTCCCAAATTATGGATGATGTGTCAGTCCAACATTGAACTGATGCATTAACTGATACTTATTTGCACTCTGTGCAGACTTATGATGCATTTGCTTTCTTTCCAGTTAATAATGAATGGAGTATATCAAAAATTGACCTGTTGAAACAATATACACAAAATATCCATGTCAATTGTAATTAAATTCGCCACAAATCAACAGTCCGATCTTGTATGTTAATACTTCATAACCATCTAATGTTTGGAAATTAACAGGTGATGGCAATTGCTTCTTTAGAAGTTTGTCATTCTTAATAACAAATTCAGAAGCTAATTATCATATTTTGAGACATGTAGTAGTCCAAGCTATTGAGGAATGCCACCTTCCACCTTCATGGTGTTCTGTGAAAGACTACATTCAGACATCTCATATTTCTAATGATGGAGTATGGTCTACGGAGGTTGAAATAATGGCTGCTGCCAAACTTTTACAAAATGACATATATACATATGCTGTATATGGTAGTCAATGGAAATGGTTGCGATATCCAGCTTCTGGCAATTTCACAGACAATGTGAATAGAAAGAAACGTGCAATTTATCTAGAAAACACAAATAGTAATCATTATTTGATGTCGTATATGGTTTTGAGAATACTGATCTCTGCCTTGTAAAACATAACCCCGAATCTTCAACTCCTAAAACATCTATAGAACGGATACGAGAGGAACAACAAAGGCAACATTTGTGGAAGAAGCTTAAAGATGAAAAAGAAAAGTATGTACAGAAAGATGAATTGCATGATGACGACAACAACCATGATAACTCCGGTAGTGTCAAACGTATGCAAAAGTTAAGAACAAATAACCAGTCATATAGACAAGAAGAAAGAGCCAAGAATGCAAAAAAGATTAAATCCAAGAGAAAGCATAACACGTACAGTCAATGTGAAAAGTATGAAAACAGTAAAAGAATGAAAGAGATAAGACAAAATAAAAACTATTCTCAAGCAGAAATGGAACAACACATCAAACGAATGAAACTGACAAGACAAAAAGAAGAATATTGTCAAACTGAAAAGAAACAAAAAATGAAACGAATGAAACTGACAAGAAAGAAAAAGAATATTATCAAGCAGAAATGGAACAAAACATCAAACGAATAAAACTGACAAGACAGAAAAAAGAATATTGTCAAACTGAAAAAAAAAACATGAAACGTATGAAACTGACAAGAAAGAAAAAAGAATATTGTGAAACTGAAAACAAACAAAACATCAAACGAATGAAACTGACCAGACAAAAAGACGAGTACTCTCAAAACGAGAAAGAACAAAATGTCAAACGAATGAAAACTATCCGTGGCATCAAAATATACACTATAAAAGAGAAAAAAACAAAGTACGAATGGCAGAAGCTAGAACGGACCCACAATATGTATCAAAAGAAATCAAAGAAAAACAAAAGAAGATAGTTACCAGGAATACATCATCAATCCAACAATTGCCAAAAATATTTTGGAAGTCAATTCCAGTCGGTCCAGAATATGTGTGCTGTTGTTGTGAACAGTTATGGTACAAAGAAAGTGTGACTAACTTCGGACACACACTTACAAACTCCACTAAATGCATTGCTTTACACAATTCTTCCATTATTGACAACAAAGTTTGGATATGTGGTACTTGTAAGGAATATATTAAATCTGACAAGATACCTCCATTAAGTTTAGACAATAATATGAGACTTACCATTGTCCCAATTGAGTTGCAACTACATTCTCTGGAAGAAAGATTAGTTGCCCTTCGAATACCATTCATGCAAATACGAGAACTTCCTAGAGGACGACAACTGAATGTTAAAGGAAATGTGGTAAATGTTGCTTGTAATGTATCAAGTACAATAAGGACATTACCATGCAGAATAGACGAGAGCATGAAAACTTTCCTATAAGCACTCTGTTCAAAACGAAAATGTCAGGCCCAATAAAGTAATTGATGCTGCAAATTGGCTTGTTGCAAACTGTCAATTATATAGAGATGAAGGAGTTTCAATTCATAAGACATGGAATGAAACATTGCAGCATGATTGGCAGGAATTCGTAGAACCTACTCAAGAACAATCTGTCACAAAAGAGAACATGGATTTTCCAGCACAACTAACTCCCTCAATTCAATCTAAAGATGAAATTGATCCAGATTCAGATGATGATTGGACAGAACCTCAAAATGATGACATGCAACCTACAGGTACATTAGATACTATGCTCACACCAGAATTTGATGAACAAAACCAACTTATTGTGTAGCACCAGGTGAGGGAAATAGACCTATGGGCTTGTTTCAAGACACTAATTCAGAAATACTTGCTTTCCCAACATTGTTTTGTGGACAGCCAAGAAGTGACACTAAAGATAAAGTACACTATAGCACAATATGTAAATGGGAATTGCGTCACAAAGATAGACGATTTGCCAAATCTGTCCCTAACATATTCTACAAAACCAAGAAACTACAAATTAACCAAATACAGCAGAAAGTTACACTTAGCATGCGAAAGAAGAAAACACAGGGAAAGAACTTAACTGCTAAGCATTTCAAAACAAGTGAAAGTATCAATGAAATCCTGACTCTAGATGAAGGATTTAGAGTATTCCGAACGTTACGAGGATCCCCTCCCTATTGGGAAAAGTCCAAGAGAGAATTGTTTGCGATGATTCGACAACTTGGAATCCCAACATGGTTTCTGTCATTCTCTGCTGCTGAAACAAGGTGGCTTCACCTACTCAAAATCCTTGGAAGAACAGTCAATAACAAACATTTCACAGATGAAGAACTACTAAACATGAATTGGAATGACAAGTCTAATCTTATCAAGAGTGACCCTGTTACATGTGCACGACACTTTGATTAGATGTTTCGCAGGTTCCTGAGTGATTTCCTGTATAGTTCATATCATCCAATTGGTGAAATCATTGATCATTTCTACAGAGTAGAGTTCCAACAGAGAGGTCCCCCATACATTCACATGCTAGTTTGGATTAAAGATGCACCTTTATATGGGAATGAAGCAGCTACGGATATTGTATCCTTTATTGATCAATATGTCACATGTAACAAACCTCCTGACACAGTCAACCAAAGTATTAACTTGCAATCCCACAGCCATGCAAAGACATGCAGGAAAAAGAGACAAGGTGTTTGTCGCTTTGGGTTTCCTATCCCACCGATGCCTAGAACCCTGATTCTAACACCATTGGAAGATAAAGGCAATGACAAAACTACAGAATTCTACAAGTGCATAAAAGCTTACTTGGATGATTTGAAACTTGCTGAAGACATTACTGACACATTTGAAGACATGTTGACAGTTGGAAACCACAGAAAATGACTACATTATTGATATTCGTTCATCCATAACATCGGACAAAATCTTTCTCAAAAGATCACCATCAGCGGTCAGAATTAATGGTTACAGTTCAGTTTTGCTGGAAACTTGCAAAGCTAATATGGACATCCAATACATATTGGACCCATATGCATGTGCCATGTACATTGTATCTTACATTAGCAAAGGACAAAGAGGTATGAGTAACCTTATGCAGCGTGCCACAACAGAAGCAAGAGAAGGAAACATGGACATTAAACAACAAGTTCGACACATTGGAAACAAGTTCCTAAATCATGTTGAAATGAGTGATCAAGAAGCAGTGTATTTGGTGTTGAAAATGTCACTGAGGAAAGCCTCCAGGCAATTTCTGTTCGTGAACACCTCGCCACCAGAAAATCGAACAATCCTGATCAAACCATTGAAATATATTCATCAGTTGCCAGATAACTCAACAGATATTGAATGTATGGGACTTATCAGGAAGTATGCTGTCCGACCTCAAGCACTTCATCATTATTGCTTAGCAGACTTTGCAGCTTGGTATGATATCAGTAGTGACAACAAGAGTAACGATTGTGCTAACAATGATGATAATGATGATGCTCATATGACTGAACTTCTCAAGAAAGATAGTTTTAAAGATGACTATGATTCAGATGATAATGCTGATGACCTCGATATGACTGAAATTATGCAAAGTACTGATTTACACAGTTGGTGCGTTGAAATTTAGAAAAAGAAACAAAGCCAAGATCATTAGATATGTTCGGTTTAACAAGGAAACTGACCCTGAAAAATACTACAGAGAACAGCTTATATATGTTGTTTTTTCCTTGGAGATATGAGAACAATATCATAGAGTCATGTCATACGTACCAAGAACGATACCTTCAGGTCGAATCCAAGATTAAAGACAAGGAAGCAGAATATAACCACAGTGGAGATATCATTGACCAGGCAATAGATGATATTGAAAATGAAGACCCTGAGATGTATGATGAGATTGCACCAAATACAGAACATACGGAAAAGGCTCATCGAGACGAAAAGGATAAACAACAAGTGAAAATCCCTTCCAATGAATCACCTGAATTGTATAATATTGGACAAGACATTGGGATTGCAGTCAATAGTGCAAACATAGAAGAATTGCAAAAACCTCGCTTGCCTGATTCAGAATATAGAACTGTAGTACGCAGCCTCAATAAAAAGCAGAGACTTTTTCTACTATGTACTGCATTGGTGTAAAACAAAGCAAGAACCACTGTACACATTTCTTACTGGCGGAGCTGGTGTAGGAAAATCTCAAGTATTAAAAGCTCTGCATAATGCAGTTTTGAAATACTATTCTAGCCAGCCTGGAAGTGATCCAGATGATACTCACATTCTTCTAATGGCACCAACAGGCAAAGCAGCTTATGGTATTAAAGGCAGTAACATTCATAGTGCTTTACTCATTCCAGCTAGTCAAGGATTCCATTATAAAGCATTAACATCAGACAAGCTGAACTCACTTCGAGTGAAGTTCCGAAATTTGAAAATCATATTTATTGATGAGATATCTATGGTTGGTAATGGAATGCTTACATACATAGATAAAAAACTCCAGCAAATCACGGGTAGTAAGAAAACGTTTGGAGGCGTAAGCATTATTGCTGTTGGTGATCTTTTTCAACTCAAGCCAGTATTTGATGGATGGATATTTAATGATCTAATTCATGATTATGGTCCACTAGCATCTAATTTATGGAAAGACCAGTTTAGGGCCTTTGAAACTAACTGATATCATGAGACAAAAGGATGACCGGAGCTTTGCTGAACTTTTAAACCGACTAAGAGAAGGCAATCAAACAGAAGATGATTTAAAGCTGCTGAACACTAGACAGTTTACAGTTGACAGTGTTCCATCAAATGCTATACATCTTTATCAGACAAACCTGAAAGTTAATGCACACAATGATAAAGTTTTCTCCAAACACAACACTCTAAAATTCAAAGTTTAGGTGATATTCCAAACACAGTCAAACAAAAAATACTGACTTGCATACCGAACAACCCTCAAAAGACAATGGGACTATTCACTGAACTATCCTTGGGCATTGACCAACGAATTGACCTCTGTCTCAATGTTTCAGTTGAAGATGGAATGATTAATGGTGCCACTGGTATTATCAAGTATGTAGAGAATGTACATGATGTTCACATTATCTGGATACAATTTGATGACCTGGACCGACCGTGTTACGGGAGACCGTTTGTAATGTATTGATATTGCGATCATATTGTAATTCATGTTAAAGTAAAGAGCGACCTCTTTCAGATCAGCAATAAACATGGCGACCTCGGAAAAGTTCTGACTCTGTTTATATCTACGTAAATAAGACATATACGTAAACATCAAACGTTACATATGGCGACGAGGTAAAGTAAAAACATCACCTATCATCATGGCAGTAGCACTGGACGTGGATACGGTGGCATCGTTTAATATGACGGGCGACTTTGCAAGTATGTCTCCTCGTTGGAAACGTTGGAAAAGAGCATTCACCTTTTACATAACAAGTAGGGGGATAACCGATGACGAACAGAAAACTGCATTACTACTACACACGGCGGGCATGGATGTACAGGATCTGTTTGACACGTTGCCAACACTACAACCTAGTACTAATAGTACAGATACGACGACAACGCAGAGTAAGTACGAGCTTACTGTGAAAACATTAGATGACTATTTCACACCAAAGGTCAACGTGCCTTATGAGCGGCACATATTCCGCCAAATGAGACAGGAGGAATCTGAAACCGTTGACCAATTCATAGCGCCATTAACGCGACAAGCGGTAAATTACGAGTTTGGCCAAGAATTAAAGGAGCACATTCGTGATCAAGTGATTGACAAATGTAAATCATCAGCCCTACGGCGTAAATTGTTGACAAAAGGGACAGGGCTAAAATTAGATAATTTACAAGAAATTTCTCGAGCAATGGAAACTGTTGATGCCCAGATGAAAGCAATGGAGTTAGAACATAACCACGGGTCAAACTTGAACACTGAAAAGTCAGAATCGGTTAATCGCATCGGCCAAAGGTCAAATCAGGTGAAGCCAAGCCTTAAAGGGGCACACTGGAATAAAAATAAAAAGGGAAAAGCCTATAATAAAGAAAATGGTTGTTACCGCTGTGGTAAAGAAGGACATTTTTCACGCGATTTAAACTGTCCCGCGAAAGATGAAGTATGCACAAAGTGTAATTTAATCGGGCATTTCGCGAAGATGTGCAAAACTAAACCAGAACGTTATCAAAAGGGGAAGCAAAGAGGAGGAAGACAAAACCGGAACAGAAAAGATGATGATGACGTCAATCTAGTTGACTTGGCAAATGACTTTGCCTTCGCAGTGACCAGTTCCCATAAGTCAGGCGTAACAGTAGATGTAAAAGTAGGGGGAATCAATGTCGAGATGCTGATTGATTCAGGCGCCTCATGCAACATTATCGACAAAAGGACATGGGACAATTTAAAGCAACAACGGATAACCTGTGAGTCGGCAAAAATAGATAAGACTTTGTATCCATACGGAGGCGGAAAACCGCTTAAAGTGGTATGAAAATTTGCAACGACAGCAAAGATCCGCGAGTGTAAAACCGAAGCAACATTCTACGTTATCGAAGGAGAAGGATGCCCTCTATTAGGGAAAGAGAGCGCAATCAAGCTGAATGTGCTTAAAATCGGACTTCACATTAACCAAATAAAGAGTGCACAGGATATTCCTGCACAATACCCGCAATGTTTTGAAGGATTCGGCAAACTAAAAGGATATCAAGCGAAAATCCACATTAATCAGTCCGTGAAACCGGTAGCACAAAGCGTACGCAGAATTCCATTCAGCCTCCGCCCAAAAGTTAAGGACAAGTTGAAGGAACTAATGGAACAAGATATTATCGAAGAAGTTAAAGGCCCTACACCTTGGGTAAGCCCGGTAGTTATAGTTCCTAAATCTGGGGGCGATATTCGATTGTGTGTGGACATGAGACTAGCCAATGACGCGATCATCCGGGAAAGGCACCCGATCCCTACGGTTGAAGAAGTTCTCTACGAAATGAACGGTAGTTCCCTATTTACCAAGCTGGACCTAAAATGGGGTTTTCACCAGATCGAGTTAGAGGAGAGTTCTCGGGAAATTACAACATTCGTCACACATGCTGGACTATTCCGGTACAAGAGGCTTATGTTCGGTATTAGCTCTGCTCCTGAAACGTACCAACACATCATACAGCAAGTCATAGCAGGATGCGAGGGAGCCCACAACATATCTGACGATATAATTGTTCATGGGAAAGACGAGGAACAACACAATACCAGATTAGTTAAAGTACTGGACTGTATCTCTAAAGTAGGTTTAACATTGAATAAGGACAAATGCCAATTTGGTCTTGATAAACTTACCTTCATGGGTCATGATCTCTCAAGCAATGGGGTAAGTCCCAGTGATGAGAAAATTCAAGCAGTAAGAGATGCATGCAGGCCTACTAATGCAAGCGAAGCGCGTAGTTTTCTTGGATTAGTCCAATATTGTGCACGATTCATTCCAGATCTTGCGACCGTGTCTGAACCACTAAGGCCACTGACAAAAAAAAGGGGTCATATTTGAGTGGGGCCCAGAACAAAACAAATAATTTTGCGATCTTAAAGATGCATTGACAAAGGCTGAAACGTTAGGTTATTTCGACCCAAATGCTAAGACCAAAGTCATAACTGATGCAAGCCCAGTCGGTCTACAATCCTCGACAAAAATGATGGGACAGTATGAGCAGCAACGAGCGATATTGGTTTAAGCGCACCCCCTTCCCCCGTTCAATGTTGTAGCC
>KN892220.1:0-11284 GCA_000934455.1 Apostichopus parvimensis
TACCTTTATGCCTATGCAACTTAATTAATATGGAACTACGCCATCTTACCAAAGTTTTACTTTCGCTGTTATAAGTTTCATCCTGGAAGATGAGTTTTATACAATACATCAAC
The DNA here is from genome assembly GCA_000934455.1 of Apostichopus parvimensis. Lineage (NCBI taxonomy): Eukaryota > Metazoa > Echinodermata > Holothuroidea > Aspidochirotida > Stichopodidae > Apostichopus > Apostichopus parvimensis. The sequence continues at coordinate 114 of KN892220.1, forward strand.
AGCATAGGGAGTGGGGGGGGGGGGGTAGGATGTGTGTGCAATAGGGTGAAGAGAGAGAGCTGGGAAGGGAGGGGTATATTGTGGGTATAGTGGAGGGGTAACTCACAAAACTCGATGGACACTGGATATGTGACTTTCATTTGAAGGAGAACCCACAACGTTAAGTTAAAATGCGGCTTCCTATGCTCATTCCGTCCTACAAATTCTTGGAGGAACGGGCACGCTTCAATTATCATAATTTTCAACAACAGAAGACTTTTATTTACATTTTTCCTCACTAAAAGAGCACATTTTAACAACAAATAGGAAAGACGGTTATTTGAGAGTTAAGTGCATTTATCAGTAATAGAGGGGGTAACCTCAGAATACTTAATTTCGGTACATATATATTTCTCCACTGGCATACACTCTGTTCTTTGAGAAACACAGATATGTTTGACAGAGAAACAATTAGAATTTGCAAGTTTTACTGAAAACATTTCCCAGTCCCGTTCTTTTCATATAAAGAACAGAGAACCCATGTTCTGACATTCAACATCATTGTCCATGACAAATTATATTGTAAACATGTCATTTGAGGCTATAAAATGTCTATGTTTGCCCATTGAGTTTTTGGATTACATCTGGGAAATTGACATAATGGTATGTGTGTTAGTCTAAGTAGTCCAGCCACTTCAATTGAAGAGCCTCAGCTGTTTGAAGGATCATTCCCATCCCCCCCCCCCCAAATACAAGCACTATAGAAATACCACCTAGACTAAGAGCAGTGGTTTTTAATGGTCTAGAACATATTGAACATTAATGTTGTACCTAAAGTCATCCTTGTACCGAAACTAAATATAAATCCAGAATATCCGACAACCCATACTCTAAAATATATGATTCCAGAAAATCTATCTAATGATGATGATTTGGTGATTTAAGCGGAAATAAATCACAGACTAGTTTCCGTCCTAAAATGCAGTCATATGCAAAAAAGAAACTATATTCAGGAAACAATATAAAAAGCAAGCCGTATTATATGTCAACTGATTATTTAAGTTCTGTTATGTTGACTTGTTACATTCATGGGCGTCGGCGATGTTTGTATAGTAACCCTCGTTAGTTTGTGTGTGTGCGTTTGTGTGCGTGCCTGTGTGAGTGTGCCCGTGGGGGAGGGAGGGCCCATTAGCCAGGAATTCTGAGTTGGCACCGATAACTTAACGAGGAGCAACAACTTAGGGAGGGGCACAATACTCCGTTCCTCCAGCTTGTGATGGTAGCACAGATAAGGGCAGTGGTGGGGAAGGGGTAACAAAGAAGTCTGCTGGGGGGGGGGTTGGAATGGAGGGCCAGGGGTGTGTAGCAGGGGTTTTATTAAGGTAAATATCCACTTTAGAACATGGATCACCGTTGTTTTTAATGTTCATGAGTTCACCCTAGAGTATACACATGTCCTACAAAGGGGGGGGGGGAGTGAAAGCCGTGGACCCATGGTCATTAAGAAACCCAGGAAAAATATGCAGGGGCCGGGAAAATATGGGACAGAATCTTTATATTAGGCTAAAAAAAATGAAGAGTGTAAACATAATTTCTCTAGTTTGGTAGTTCCTCTCTCTCCACTGTAAGTATAGGGATCATTCTCTTTGACCTCGTCTTCCAAATCATCCGGCGACGCCCATGCATGAGTTGCAAATATCTGAGATGTTATAATTATGAGATCCTTGTTTGAGTCAGCATGATAAATGCAGTTAACCCACAGAGCTGTCAACGAATTTAGCCTTTATGATTGACTACCGCGTACTATAAAGGCATCATTTTCGGCTATAGTACACAACTCGGCTATAGTACCCAAGTAACAACATTTCCGCCCACTACATGCCATTTTCCAGATTCAGCCTAGATTTGTCATGTTACCCAAGAGCATACACCAGTTTCGAACCACAGTTGGACACTGATTCATTAAAATATATCGTATTTTTTTATTACCTTATTTAGAGCAAATCGCAGCAGCTGTTATCGCCATGCATGTAAAAAATCGATCGATAAGTGAAGCGTATATAATCTCAGCAGGGATAATAATTTGTCTATGGTTGTATATTGACATGATCACTCAACAACAGTCATAACGCATACCAACTCATATTCATGCACAGAGGGGCCTATCAACCAAACTACGTATCTCTACCATCAATCATATACGGAGAAATACCTTGCGTGCGTGTCACAGGATATAAGTATGTATTACTAGAAATGTAGGTAAGTGAAATAGTCCATTTGTTTACATGTGTAGGCTTCTTTGAAACCATGAAATTCTTCTAAGTGTGGAACCCGTTTAGAATTTCTTAGGAGACTAGAACGGACATAGGACTGCATGGTTTGGTTTACCGCCGTTGACAAGAGGTCTCTTGTGTGTCTTCACGGACTTGTGTGAGCAAAACCTCGGGATTCATGTAAGAGTTCACGTGGAGAGCACTGTATCAGTGTGAAATCATTTGACCGGGCTTGTCGGCATGAGAATCTCTGTAAAGCTGATTACTGAAGTCCTTTAGAAGTCGGGATATAATTACGGAGGCGCAGCTGCTTGTATTTAAGATAAAGTGCCAAATTGATCACCCTGCAGGAAGATCCGATGATTCGGGAAGATGGTAGGCTTTATTACACTGAGTAAAATATGACGTTTGACAGCAAACTATATAGGCCTAATGAGGTATTTGTATTTTGTATACCTGCACAACATTTCGGTGAATGATGAAAGGAAACGCTGACTGTGGAGTCACTGTATAACATTCAACAATCCTCTTTGGTTCGTGTTATAATAACATGGTGGTATATCTATATCCTCGTACAGCGTGTAAGTATATATGATCTGTACATAGGCCCGGAGTATAGCATAGTTAGTAGTTCTAGTTAGCCTAGTTAGCTCGGTGTAGTTTCAAGACTAACTTATAGCTATAGCATGGTACCCGATGACGGGTTCTCGCAAAAGTTTGATAAGCAGATAATTTTTATTGTAAATGGTAGCATGTCATAGGCTACCGTAGTGCACTATTGTGTACCCAACAGAATGGTTTACATGTGAATTGAAGTACATTGGCGATCTATAAGGCGTTTGCGTATAGACCCCGCAGGTTGATTTGCCTATCAGTGAAAACTGGAAGAATAGCCTACTTGTTTTGTATGGCAGGCCAGTACGCGGTGGAGGTGTTGGGGGGGGGGGGGGGTGGTGTATGCGTAGACATCCCTCATTGTCAAAGGTCAAAATAGGCTAGCCAGAAAATGGTACGTCTGTCGGTTGAGGGGGACGGTGAAACAAACTGCCTTTTAAACAAATTGATATAGGTAGGGCGGTAGGCCCATAGTAGCAAAAAATAGTTGCAATGTATATATATACCATGCATCCAATTAAAGTGGTATTCCGTTGGCAGTGATTGCTTACTGAAAAATGCTGAAAAATACTTTTTTTAAGAAAGTCACCCAGGAAAGAACATGGGCACGAAAACCAAACAACCGAACTATTGATCCGTTCTCAACCCCAGTCCCCTTGCATCGAGACTGTGACTGTGATCATCGTCACGTGTGTATTACGATTCCCCTCGAAAGGGAACAGATACTACACATGATCTTAGCCAAAAGGCCGAGAATGCTGCAAAATTGTCTGCATCTATCTCGGTCAAATCAATCCTCATAGGAATTTGTATATATGGTAAAGGTAGCCTATATGGCATCCGATGTGGCAACAGATGAATGAATGATGTCATCACTACAATATGAAGCTGAAAATATGTTTGTTCAAGTTCGTTATAAAATTTAACTCACCTGTTTACCGAGGAAAATAAATTTTCTACCCCCCCCCCCCCCAAAAAAAATCATTCATTGATGAAATTCTCAACACAGAACCGTGAGAGGCTACGCAAAGATTCCAAATGTATCAGATACTCAGGTTTCAAGGATAATTTAAGAATAAATTATATCAGGAAAAAGATTATATTAGTAAAGCCTTTCTAAAGAACGTTTACCTTTCAGTGATGACACATACCACATACTGTGGTCCATTACATGGAAGAATGGAGGAAGTTAGCCAGTCAAAATAGCTTTCATTCAATCGACCATCTTGAGTTCGGGACAATATATCAATATGGGCTTTTAACCAAGACGGTTTGGAATAGTTTCTGTTTTCCGTATAAGAGCCACATTGTCTGCCACAGGAATGTCCATTAAACTATACACACATATACATCCTCCCTCTCGATCATAGAACGGTGCTTATTGGAAAGCTACAGAACAGATTAGTTAATTCTGTGAACGCACAAGTACTATTGAATAAGCCCATATACGAAACTGCCAAACACGTTCACTAAATACTGCTACTGTATGTGTGTGTGTATGTATGGGTACATGTATGTATACGTGTATGTGTGCGTGCACTGCATGTATGAATGTATGTGTGCGTGGATGTGTGTGGGTGGGGGGGGGTTGGTGAGGACTGCCAGGCCCAGTGCCAGAGCACGATGTGTCTGCATGTATACACCAAAAATAGTCGTTCACGGTGTGCGCTCACCAGTCGTTGAATGTGCGGGGCCATATATGGGTGTCGACGAGTATCACTGAACACGTCCACAAGTTCATGAAAGCCGAGCAATAGTATAGAGTGGCACTGCGTTGATGTGTTCATTACATACGATGTTTCTGTCTTGCTCAGTATCACGATAATACGGACTACCTTTTAACTGGGGACAATTTGGCAAAGATCATGTTCAAGTAGTAAACCATGTTCTTTTTCTAAGGGACACGTGATACACATTTGACGATAATCACGTATATAGTCAACATCTCGATTCAATGGAACTGCCAGGTTGATAGTTGATCAGTTAAGTAGTTAAGTTTTCGTCAATTTCGTCTTTCGTGTACAGCTGAGTTCTATCTCGCGGTTGTCTTTTCTTAAGAAGGACCTTTAAGGGGAGCCTATATACATGTATGGCACTCAACTTTTGTTTCGATGTAAGTTTGGACTACTAATACTTGGCCTGCGGTCGTCTTTGGCCCCTTTCTTTGGTTTATATTCAACCGGTGTGACGCCTACGAGAATACCTTTTGTATAACGCTTAAATGCATCAGTAAAGAGACTGTGTATACTGGAAGCAGAAGGAGACCTTTCAGCCTGGCTTCTTCATACGAAGATTAATTCTCAGAAAGTTATAACCTGTTTCTAGAAGCCTTCTGACTAGTACAGATTCCTCTCAATTAATATTCAAATTAGTTTAAGCTAGATTGAGCATATTTGTGGAAGTGATATTTAGCTGTATTTAAAACGATACAGTCTATTGGTGATTGGTGAAGAAAAATAACAAGGAATAGAAACAAAATTTGCCTGCAATCGAAACTGTTATGATTGACTTTCTCTCTCGATTTTTTCCTCATGCAAAATGCGCTGTTTACAAATGGTATTAAAGAGCCCTACACCCTATCCTATCACGAATATACCGCATAAATACAGTATGGGTCCTATCGTTCTCTAATTACTGCATATCAATATTAATCCACGGTGTTGTTTAATGAACAATTCGAAAGAGATTCAGACTCTATGTGTGTGTCTGCCAACTCAGTAAGAGCAATCGATTGTGGTGTGACATCTGCACCCGTGACATACAAACAATGTGAACTAGGTATGTACAGGTTGTCTGCAAAAAAAGTCTAAAGACAGGGGAATGACGTCATGTCTAGATAAATTACCGACGTTAACTGTCCGCATATAATACGCGGGAAACGAGTTGATTACAGAGGTGATCAGAGGTTATAACTGAATCAAATTAGATATTTTGCCCTATGAGGTCAGGAGAAATATCGATCATTCAATTATGTTCAACTTTCACTTGAGGAAATCAAGGGAGCTTTATTCGATCGCAACGAATAAATAAATAATAACCGTGGAGGGTGTACCTGCTTTGTACTCGTATTTGTACCCACACCAATGGGAATCCTAATTGTACTCGTACTCTTGCTACTGTACTCGTGTTTCAACTGCGAACTGATAATACTTGCTATAACTTTTTTCCTCCCGGGGAGTGATTTGGGTTGTGTGTGTGTAGGGAGGGGGGGGGGGCAGTCGAATTGTAGTTACAGTGACCACATCCAGTTATGCACTGCAATATAGTATACCAGAACATAATTATACTTTACTACATCCAAAATGAATGGACAACGTAATGGGCAACATGATAAGGGACAAACGGCGCGCCTTAATTATCATGTTTGTCCAAAAAGGGCCCCCATAAGCGTTATATCGTTCCATGCATGTATAGGAAGCTGCGGAACGTCTTACAATCACATTTTAAAGGTTTGGTACTCGCATATGGTATAATGGTTCCCTGACCACTGTAAGTGCCTGCCTGCATCTCTTAACAGTATGACCTCAGGATGACCTTGAAAACAATATTCTCTTGATGGATTTGACAGCAACTGTATATATAACTCTTTTATCTTTTGCTTTCCTTCTTTCCAGACAAACGTTTCTGAAACGGTGACCTTACTTTGTGTAAATCATTGAGATTTTACCGTGAGAGAGTATTATGTCAGATGCTAGCTGGTATTGACGTGTAAGCTGAAATATCATCCCAATGCTGCGGGTATTGAGTTATTGACGTTTTGTGTTCTCATTGTTGCTTTTCTTTATACGAGTACACTTGTTGTCAGAATGCAGACGGCAATATTTCGGCGGACATGGCTCTTATACAAATAAGCTCGTTCTCCATGTTTAAAAATCGTAGGCATACTTTGGAAATAATCGTCATTTTCGTAGTCGGTGTTTGGTTTTTTACGTCAGTCCTTGAAGAGGCTTTATTTAGCGATGACGCCGACGACGACACCGCGTTCTATCACCGTCTCTTTGAAGGCAACTTCCACGAGAAGAGAAAACGAAATTTTACTTGTTACAACAATGACGATCCATTTTCACAGGATTTATTCCCCGCTCAGCTACTCGAAGAGAGAGGATGCGAGCAACGTTTACCGAATGTACTGATCGCCGGTGTCAAGTATTGTCGGACGGATGTTCTGACGTCATTATTACGTCACCATCCTTACCTCGCATTCCCGAAATTGACCACTGATGTATCGTATTTCAGCGAGTTCTACGATTTGGGTACACAGTGGTATCAAAGCCAGGTAGGGTATTCAATAGATGACCAGCTGACGGTTGATCCCAGCCCGTCATATTTCACGGATCAAGAGGCGCCCGCTAGGATCAAATCGGATCTCTCGAATACGACGAAAATCATTGTCCTGTTCTGTGATCCCGTGGAGAGGGCATTGAGAGAGATTAAAGACGTAAGACACGATGAATTCGAGTTGCTAAGCGACATGGAGGTGAGGGCAGAGGATCTGGATAATCCGTTCATCAGAAACGACGAGCAGCACGATTTGACTCTCGCCGAAATATTCGAAAATAATTCATCGTTAAAGTATATCAAAAATGGAATTTATGTCAATTTCTTCTACGAATGGTATCAACACTTACCTCCGAGTGCGTTTTTCATGCTCGGCGAAAGAAGACTATTTAACGACACCGAGAAAGTCCTAACGAAGTTGGAGACTTTTCTCAAAGTGCCGTCATATTTTTCGTCGAAGATTTTCCGAGATCCATTCCAAAATGTCATCTGTATCAGGAACAAGTTTAAATTCGATTCATATTGCTTTTCTCGGGATAATTTCTTGACGAGGCAAAACATGACGAAACTTGAGAAATTACGGGACTTTTATCGACCGTACAACGATAAACTTCAAAAGTTATTCCTCGTACCAGTCTTATGACGATCATTGTTGACATATGCAAGTGGAGGCGTTTGATATATGAGGGACTGCCGAATGAAAGTGGCGGGATCATATAGTTGCAATAAAACTTAAATTATAGCTAAGTACGTATGTCCATTTAAGATGATGTGAGTTATGTATGCCGGTATAGTTGCGGTAATGTTTCATTCTTGCCGAAAGTATACGGCCGTATACATATATATATATATATACGGTACCAAACTATATGCTTCAAGGGATATTCCGATGGCAATAAAGCTGACTTATAACAGAGATGTACTGTTTAATACGCCGTTCAGTTGAAAACGATCATTTCTCCTGGTACTATCACTTTATGTACGATTGTTTGAAGAAACTTCATTACGATGGTATTGAAGAAAAAGAAAAGAATCATTAATGAGTATTGTTCTTGCAATGACGTCATGGCCAATATTCTATTACTGTCTAGACGTTTCTCATTAAAAATGTGAAATGCGTTTGCGGAATGCTTGCTTATATAGCCCTATATACTTCGAGTCTTCCGAAGACTGTGCATGCATCGCAAAGTGTCACCGTTTTTCATTGGTTCAATGATACGAGTCTTAATGAGCGATCAAGAAGAGTAAAGAACATCAACTTAATTGCTATGATGACGTCATTCAAGCTGGTGGGTTTTGCATATCGCGGGATTGAGGGTGTTCCATGGGGTTGAATTATTAGGGGATTGGGAGGAGGAACGAATTTGGTAGGGGTGAGGTGGGGTGCCACATCAGAGAGGAAATGCCTGCATCCACCTTATCATATAGGCAACGGCTTAGAGATATAAGCAATTGATATATGAGCACTAGGCAAGGTGAATATTCAAACACTATATTCTTAATTAATTTTTATCTTAAAATTTCAAAACATCGGGAAAAGAGCATAACCCCAAGTGGCCTTACACACACCCAGACTGTGTGGTAACTTTTCGAGTATATGAGATTTATTTCTTATGATTTCTGTTAAACAGTTGTCAGAAGTGCCTTTTGAACAGTTGCGCTATATCATAGTTTATGAATCGCAGACCAAAGATATATGCCATTGTATATATGCATTGATCGACCGTTTATTGTGCCGCCCAAAATGAACCTAGCTTGTTGCTATGGGGACGGCTGCTCTTTCAATGGAGACTGATATAATAGTGGTTTTAAAATGAACGAAATTCACACTGTGGTGACAACCTATAGTTATCATCATGTATACCGTTTCGATTAGTGTTGATAATGAAATAAAAAGCAACGATTGAGTTGAATTTGGTAATTTCCAATGATATTCGAGTACAATTAGTCTCATGGCAATGCACATCCTTAGCTTGCTTGGTTCAGTTTTTAAATTCAAATTATAACACAACCGCCAAGTGACGTTTCTAAAAAGAAGGAGAAAAAAAAAACTTCCACGATTGTGAAATCTTTTGAAAGTTTGTATTTTAGATATGATATTTATGAAAACGAGTCAATTTTATAATCGAATGGATACGTTGATTTCTTGCAAGCTTCTCCGTGACCATAAGTTAGTTATTAAATTATAATTCAGATCGTGTTAACTTGACGATTTGTAATCTTGTTATATAGATATAGTCCCTAGAAAATGTCCGACGTGATTGACAAAGAAAACTCACCTTATTTTGGATCATGAAGAGAAACTGATATTTACAGACAGATATTTTCATGGTTTGTACCTGATATAGCTCCTGCATCCCCCCCCCCCCCCCCGTCGTCTGTAGTGAAGTAAATATGACGCAATTTCCAAACTATAAATGGAGTTGTAATAGCTTACAAAACAAAACTGTACTTATTTATTTAATTTCAACAAGCAACTTGTAGGGGCATGTCCATAATATTACCTGTTATATTGTCGCTATTTTTTATTCGACTTTTCGGTTAATCGAATAATCGACAGCAGCTCAATGGTGAATAAAGGTTTATCACATCTCATTACCATGTTATAATGTAGGAAACCCGGCTATTAGTAATCTATAACTGTTGGTGCCTTTCCTTTTTTCTTCTGTCAATGAATAATTAGTAACTTTTGAATATTAATTTGTTTTAATTAAAAGTAGAATTACCTAAAAGAACATTTTAACCGTGCAGGGACTTCGATCATAATGGCTGCATGGTCATGATATAATTCAGGTAGACGAGTATCAGTAAGTGAAGGTATTGGATCGGTAATCGGTATACAGTGGCGGAAAAGTGCAATAATGGAATAATAGAAATAAGCAGATGTATGTACAGAATTTGTTACCGTCATTTATTTTAATTGGAAACAAGATGTGTGCTGCTATATCCAATGAACTTTAATCCTTCCTCATTTTAATGAAATAAATAAATTTTGTTTGTAATATTGGCCCCTAAGATTCCAGTTTTTTCTCTGAGATCTTCAAAATCGTTGTAAAATCGCTCTTAACCAATTTAAAATATTATTGGGACATTCCATCATTTAACGTTTACAACCAAAGATTGTAATATTGATGAATTGATAGCAGCTTTTTTTTTTTATTTATTGGATTTTGATCAATTTTTTTCGATGTTATTTCATGCTAAAATGTCCAAACAGTACCATTATAGCTTGAATAATCAATTTTCATTTCCAATAATGAAGTAAAATTTGGACATTTTCGAAATTTATGTGGTTCATACTATGCATATATACCAAAGGTGTCTGGGCGTCGAAATGTTGAAACCGAAATAAATCCTTCGTTACATGCCCATTAATCTTCATCTGGTGACAATTATTTTCATTTTGAGGAATCCTTTTCTTTTCATAAATTTGATCTGATATGTCACACTCATTTGGGCAGCCAATTGGGACTTATTTTCCAATGTTAATATATCACTCATATACTGTCCTCTCATGTGATGCTTCAAAGCACTGGTACTAACAGTATGAACAATTCCGAACCATTGTCTCGTTATAAAAGCAAAGATATTCATAAGAAGTTTCGAAAGACCTGAATAACATAACAATACACCACAAGGTTTACCACGTATTTTGATCAGTCACGGTTAGTTAATCACGTGATTATTTTATCTGCGTATAGCGCCGCCGCCGCAACTCTTGTGTTTTGCGATTTCCACTGGAAGGAAATCACAGTACGTTACGTGGGGTGGTAGTGACCATGAAACTATGCAATGATATGCCATAGAGATAAAGGCTATATCCATCATGAAGTTATGGTTGATTAATTTAGTGCCTTCCAATGACGACTCAGTGTTAACTTCACATTCTTTATACATTATTTATGTATGTTCATATACGTTACGTGGGGTGGTAGTGACCATGAAACTATACAATGATAAGCCATAGAGATAAAAGGCTATATCCATCATGAAGTTATGGTTGATTAATTTAGTGCCTTCCAATGA
>KN892221.1:13102-26955 GCA_000934455.1 Apostichopus parvimensis
AGATATGTTTTAGTTTCCACTGTGACTAAAATCCAAATGAATAGACAAAAAACTCTACTGAAATATATTGAGGGGAAGGTAAAAAACTTATGGGGAGGGGGGGGGGGGGTAAGATCAACTATATATCTTTGTATGTATAGGAGTAAGTAAAGCAAATGATCGTAAATCATCTATAATTAAGTAACTGGAAATCAAGCATCTTGCAAAGTATGTTTGGCCCTTAGATCTTTGGACCACACCCACTCAATTTTGTTCCAAAATTGTGGGTAATAATAGACAAAATTATGATGTCAATCACCTCCTAGTCTTGGTCACCTTGGAATAGGCAATTAATGGGTATTAATAAACGATCACAACATTAAGCTTGATCCACAGTCAATTATGGGATTATTTCTAGTGTGCAAATGTGCAAACAGGACTGCATTTTGTAGTCCAATAATATTTATGAGTTTTCTTGTCAGTAATTTTAGTAGAAACTTCATTGGGGCACTTCAAGTAAGTATCTCAAAATGGAGACTCTATGTGAGAGATAAAAGTGCGGACCTCAAATTCAATATCCTTTACTTGTTACTCTAAACACGGAATATATACGCTAGAGAAGAAATATAAATAATGGTCCGCCTATTCACAAGCTTCAGTTTCATTTTTATCGTCACCCTCTGTGTTTTCCTTCAGAGATAGTTGATACATCCTCAGAGATAGGAAATAAATTCTATGGGCAATAACCATTAATATATCACTTTTGGCAATTAACTTTGGGTAATTTCAGTGCACTAAAATTTGGGGCCAACTATAACAGTGGCTATCGGAGGTTTTATAAACAGAATTTTACCCTTTAAATAATATTTCTGTCTGTGCTTCATGCTCAATTGTCGTTAGGTTTTCAAGTTTTTCTTCTTTTTTTTGGCTCCGTTCAATATTAGTGGAGCCAACAGAGGCTGCTTCATCTGAAGTCTAATTTTAGACCTGACCTAAGCCATAACGCATCAAATAATGCTGGTCTTTATCATGGCCAAGACTTTGAGCATGCTAATTGAATTTTTGTAGCTTTGCCGTAAGAAAGCATCTGCTTGGTCAAATCACAGTATTTCAAAAACAGTTTCTGCCAGAATTAAGTGAAAAGATTAATTGAGTGAGTACAGTATATATATATGTACGGCTGAAATATCGCTTTAAGGTTTCCACGCAAATTTAAGACCTTTTTCAGATCCATTTGAGCAATATTTACAAAGTATGAAATTTCAACATTTTTACCCAATTACAAATCTAATCTGTCATGCATGCGACACGATTGCGAATTATCATATTTCATTTTGATGAAAGTAATATTCATGACTATATCATCCCTAATGTATACATTGCACTTTGAAGAGCACAAAGGGCCCATAATGAAATAAGACAAATATGATGATTCCCCCCCCCCCCCCCTCCCCTTAAATCCTTCAATTGAACAGCATGCTAATTAGGTCTTATCAGACTCAAAGCTTTTATGGTAAGATAGAACAGAGGTGTAGGTGATGAACAAGATCCAAGCTAGTGATCGTTTACGCTGTTTTCAGACACGTTGATTGGTAGACATAGGGGTGGGATCTGTATAACAGCATTGCCAATTCACCATAGCAACAGGCTATAAAATGAAGTAGTTCTCTATGGTTGTGGGATTTGGAAGGACAGTAGACTGCTTAATATCAAATAATTATAATCAATGTCTGCCTCTAATAATTTCCTTTTTTTTATATCTCAATATGAGGACTTGAATGATATTAGGCAGTATGTTTTTAGAGATATATTTCACATGAGATCATGAGGAGTATATTAAAAGCTCCAAGTGAGCAGGATATGAAATAATTTTTAAATGCTTTCACAGTTTCACCGTAAAAATGTCATTACTGCAAGATCACAACTAATGCTAATAAGAACAGACACGTTTTGTTTTGGTTTTGTTTTTCTTTCAACAAAAAGTAAAAATTGCTATGATTAATCACGAACATATCTTTCCTGAGGTGATTCCCCAAGTGTAATATCAAAGACAAAGCTTGGCCTCAACAAAAATTGCTTTCTGTGGCTGCAACAGTTGTGAAATTGATCTTTGTGGTAGTTTTCAACCTGAAAGAATATCTGCGACACAATTACTTGACAACCACAAACTCCGCCATAAAGGAGAGAGAATTTGAACTACATCCTAACTGTACGGTAGAAATCATAAACGGAAGAAATTCTTGTTTTCAGGAGATAAAACTGATAGCCAGCCACACTGAAGTTGCTTTGTTTGAAATTCAAATTGTAACGTCCGTGAAGTTTTTTGTATACAATTCAAATCTATGTAGCCTCTTGAATGGAAACTGTTAGAAATTGATATACAGAATGAAAGAAGGAAACACCAACTTAAAATTGTGTTTAGATCTGGGAAAATTTCATGAATTTATGACAACTTAAATGCAAGACTGGGTTGACGGAGGGGCACCCACAAAAAATTTCTTAAAATTTGCCCTGATAAACATGCAGAAATACAAGCTGCATATTCCACTGACCACTATATCTATGACCTCATATTTAGTCCAGACAGATCACAAGAATGTACTGCATTACAATTTTGAAGAACAAAATTGTGAAGAATTTCAAACACCCTATTCTACAGCTTCTTGCATAAACACATAATCAAGGGCGTTTCCAAGGTCCTTAATGGCACTTAAGGGTCTCACCATATAGGCATGATGTTGTTTGTCCATTCATCTCTTGTAAGTTATAGGGGGTAAGTACCATATGTGAAGGTCACTAAGGTGGCTCAAGAAAGAGAGTGTGACCTTCTTTTAAGCTGCCCATGGCACTCTTACATACATGTCTCTTGTGTTAATTGCATGCATGTGTGTGCTCTACGGTAACTATGCATTTTTAGCTAGCAAATTTTACTCATTATCTACTCAATTAATTTCTCATATTTCTATATATCTAGCTTTTGCAATGTGTTGACAACGGCCATATCTATACATATTCAACAAAAAAAAGATTGATCAAACACTAGGTAACTTTTTCATACATCTTTCATAATAATGGTGCCATTTCTGTACCAGCTATAAGCAGAGTGAAGTCCATCTGGAGTGCACTCGGATGACCTTAAATGAGTTACAAATACTATCCTTTGTCTCAATTGTAATGCAAATCTTACAAGTAGAATAGAATCAGGTAGGTCCAAAAAGAAGAAGAATGTGGGAATATATCTGAATTTGTTACATTGGACGGATAAAAGAAACAAGTCAAAAGTTGAGTTGATCGATGTAAGTCAGATAATACCACAACGTTAGAGGATCTATAGTGAAGATCTGGACCTAGCTTTCCAAATTTACACCATATTGAAAGACTTGCTATCAAACTAACCTATAACTCTCTGTTGCTATGGTAAAATCATGAAATTTACGAAAGTAAGTCATAACTGCTAGAAATAATCACCCAGCCATAAATAGGTCAATGTAGAATGCACTAATACTGCATGTACTTAGCCCTTAAATGAATTAGCACATCCTCTGCATGTGATGTGACAACATATATGCTATGACAGTCTTAAAGTCTGCAACGAAGTTAAGAACTCACCTATAATTGGCAACAAACAGCACATGTATGATGACATATGACTAAAATGCAGTTCCTCACCAGTATAGTAACAGACAACATATAAATGCGAGACCTTCATAGTAACTGTAACGTAGGCCTACAATGTAACTTCTGCAATGGAGGTAAATATCTAGTAATAAAATATACTTGACATGACCTATTGTATATAATATGTAACATGTAGGTCTGCAATATGAACTCACATCTGGGAAAAGGCCATACTGTATATACCGCATTAATATCTATAGTCAAGTACTGCATAGTATTAAATAATGTTAAGTTATATCAACTAACCTATACAGAGCTGGTAATAAAAAAAACACATGATCTTGTACTGAGAATGACTATTTTTACAGTAAATGTTCTGAGATTTCTACATTGAGTTGTAGTTGAACCTAGAGCTGGTAACAAACTAGACATTACGTGACATAACGTCATGCCGGGGAAAGGGAAATGTGAGCCTACATTGAAACAGCTGGATGATATGTCATTTATGGTAACATACAGTATATACATAAACCATGTATCCCTTCTTCCCATCAGATTAACATGCCACAGACTGGGTAATGTATAAGGTAAGAACAGTGCTAAAATGTATTTCTTCCAGTCCCATAAAAGGTGTAATTAGCAACTGGAACCTAAGAAGCTTTACCCATTACTGGTTATATTAAATTCCTATCCTTCCAAATTGTTATAAGATCTGTTAGTTTGCTATGAAAGAGTTCCTGTTCCATAAAGGTTAATTTACTTGTATTTCAGACAAATAAACTTCACACCTCATTGTGAATTTGTGACACTATAATGCATTAATGCAATCAGACAAGATTATGCTGTGGGTTTGTAGCCTTGTACACAGTCGTATCTGTACTGCAGCTGGAGTCATAAACGTTGCAAATTCAACCAGCTCCTTCAACAACAAAAAACAGCCTAACATCTCATCTTTTCTACTGTACAGTAGCTGTCAAACCAAGTTTGTATTATTATGCAGCAATGTGCATGTAAACACTGAATGGATGCTGGTAGGTGTGGTAACATTCATTTCATAGAAAACAACAACACACACCGCCGTACACTGAAACTGCATGATTTACAACCAGTTGTGTTCGATTCCCTCCTCTTGTGTTTAAATTGACAGCAACGTTGAAATCTACAAGCTAGATAACCATATGCGATTCCAAACCATATGCAATCCCAACCCCATTTAAGCATTACACATAGAACCATAAAACTGTAAAATTTAAAACCTTATGCAAGTTTAAAAGTTATTTTGTCAAAGACATGGCCCCATTGACCAGAGTACAGCAGGTATCTGTAGTCACAAACGTCGCACATCATTTTACGTAATGACATTCGCTAAATTTACCTACTACTTACTTAATAATTTATTGTGGTACATAGTTGAATACACAAAAAGTTTGTTATCCAATGTCCACCTATTGGCCTCACATCACTAATGCTCTGTGGTCAAACATGACTTAAGCTCACACTGAAAGGTATGGATTCTTAAAAATTCAACCTCTAAAACTGATCAATTTCTTTCATGCGGAGACCCCATTGGATGTTCTGCCAGCCTCTTTCGAATTAATTGCTTAAAGGGTAATTTCATTAAGTGCAAGAAACACCAGAGGGGGTTCAATTTTGTATTGATGTTGTGAACTTGAGAAATGTAAGAAAAATTGCCATTTTGCAAAAGAGAAATTCACTACCCTAAACTTGTGTTACTTTACTTTACCTTGAACAAATGCATCTTCTCACAATTATTAGAATCATGATTTCTTGTAAGCTGACCAATCACCATGAATCGAAGAAGAACGGAGCATTTGAAATTGACAACCACGTTGTTATCTTCTACGACCCCAAAATCATGCTTATTATCAGCCGCAAAACAAGAACTACATAAAATCTTGTCTATATCCATTAATTTGACTGCCAGCAGGATATATGCTAGTTCGATCTACACAGTTCTCGGGATGGAAAAGACATTGGGTTACCTGGAATGTTCTCAGTGTTGGGTCACAGGTTGATCACGCTAGGTGTTGTTTACATGTGAAGCCTACCAAAGGTCCAAGGAGGAGGATCTTCTGGTCTAAGCCTCGAATGTTCTGTTACATAGCATTCAGCATCATTAGCGAGAAGGGTAACTTGTAACATGCGAAGGAATTCAATACGTTTATTTCCAACTCAAATTAACATGGATGTCATGTATTTTGACAGCTGACCATAATTTCAAGCTCCATCTTTACCATGGTATGTGTGAATATATATCCTGAGATTTTATAAGGGTAACCCTATGGCCTGTTGTACGACCAAAACAAACCTAGTCTTGGTCAAGATGTTAGTGCAAATATTTGCTTAAAGAGGGCGCTCGTCCACTGAACTATACGGGTCATAGGATCTGTCCTCACAAACGTTATGAAGTAAAAGTTTGACTGCGGGACACACTCTTGGTAGCAAAGAAGGAAGATTCATTCAGCTTAGAGCGAGAGTGCTTAGGTAGTGAGGAGACAGGTTCTGTAAGCAAGGAAGCGAAGTAGATTCAAGCAACAGCTACCAAGCTAATTTATACTACTGTAGGCTCTTAACAAAACTAGTCCTGTTACACTGATCACATATATACATGACGAGTAAACCACTTCAATTGCTTTGATATCGTCGCCCATTTAAACAAGACTATACCGTACATTTCAACAGGTTTTTAAATAAGCTCTATCGCTACGACAACTCATTAAAACAATGTCATATGTATCCTCAAGCACCTTCCAATCCTTCATTGCCCAAGTCTTTAATTTTGCAAGAAAACAAAACAAACCAATTGTCTGTTGGTAAAAGATTACATGTATACAGTCGAGTAGATGGCGGTAAGATTACACGGGATTACATGCCAGCATGATTGACATAAGTAGAGTGAATGACATCAACAAGGTGGTACTTTAAGAGTACCACTTTACACTTCTGCTTCAACAGTATACTGCAATTACCATGTCTCATATTGCTAGTTCTTGCATTTTATTTCCTGCATGTTCCCATTTTCGACACCTAGCTATTGTAGTTGTATGAAAATCATTTCTGTACATAATGTAGACTGATTGTGAAAGTAGCAGCTGTTGCACTCACCGTAGCTGAAAATGTCACACAGGGATGAGACTGATGTGAGTCATATTATTTACATTAAAAATATCATCTTCTGCAGCCGTATATTAAGGATAATATAAATTTATGCATCACAGAGATGCATGTACGCGGATATGCTTGTGGTCTACATCCATGTAGATGAATAAATAAATAAATAAGTTAGAAGTTTCAACACTTTCAAAACTGATATTGCAATAACACGATAAATACTGACTGATACTTAAAATTAACCATCATTTTGTGTTGAATTTTCTACAATTTGGCAGTATTATATTTGAAGATAAAGGGAACTTTGAAGTATCTAGAAACACATTATGTATTGTTAGCCAACCCAAATCTCCCCACCAGACATACTTTTATCCTAAAATTTAATATTTATGATATATCATCTGCATCATGATATTCAGTTGCAAAGGTTTGACTATTTATTAAAAAACATAAAATATTATATAAACTTTGTACAATGTCCACAAAAACTCTTTATTGGACTAAACAGTACATCAAGTTTACATAATTATGGACAGACAACTGACTATAATAATATAGGTATGTATAAGGTGTATGATATCCAATTTTGTATGAATTACTAAATGGTATAGTCTGACCTGACATACACAAACAAACAGATTTTCAGACAATTAGCAACCTTTCAACACACACACTCAACAAGGCTGGCCCACCATCCTTTCTACATGCCTGGTATTCCAGCTTTTTTGCTTGGTGACCACAATTTTCACCCTCACCATCATGGCAACCCATCAGTGGAAGAAGAGGACATTGTAGTCTGAGGAGGGGATCTACGAGGAGGAGGAGGAGGAGGAGGAGGAGGAGCTCCTCTCCTTTTAAATTTTTGAGAGTCAGCTTAGTTCCAAAATGTTGTTAAAGTTTGAAACTTTTTAAGTAATTTATGTTCAAAATTTTCCCACTTTTCTTTCCCAAACATTGGCAATTTCTTTTTTCTTCCAAATTTGTTGGCTACCCTCCACAATCCTGAAAAATGGTTGTGGTATTAACTTTGAAAACCAGGGATTTCCAATTATCCTGCTACTGATGTTGACCAAATATGAATATCATATTATTTTCTATACTATCAAGTGTTCTCTAACAACCAGCAAAAACTTTCTAGAGCTTCAGAAAGCAATTAGAGAAAGAGAAACAACACCAAAACAATTGGGTCGTTAGAGTGGCTTCATTCAATGCTGGTCTCAGCTCAAGCACTTGAAACACCTCTTTTGGAAAAATTTAATATTCAACTGCATGGAGAGAGAGAGAGATTGAGAACCAATGTTGTTTACTTGGTTAACTATTGCTTTCTGATTCTGCCAGGAGTAAAATCCAGCTAATCCAAACCATGAGATGAAACCAAACCCAAGAGAAGCTAGCAACGAGTGATATTCACCTGGGGTAATGATATACACATGGGAAGAGTTAGTGGAGGACACCTTGTTGAAAATAAAGGATCATAAAACCACAAGAATGAAAAAGAGGGAAGATATTCACGATTGGAAGAACCAAACCAGTCGTCTGAAATACGGTAAGGTTGGCAACATCTCGATCGATACACAGATGATTGCTATGTCGCTGCGGCCATCACAATCATCGTACTTGATTCAAATGTATCAGAACTCTACGAGGCGACACTACAACATTCATCCCTACGTTTTCCAACAAAATGGCAACACAGAAACTTGTGGGGTGTCACCACTGAGCATTGCTGCTTAGCAACAAGTGAATTGTTTTTTGGGTTCTTGATTGGATACTTTAATGACTATGAGAAGGCAAAATGTTTGTTTGTCTGTATGTTGTTCTTAGCTTTTGTCTTCAATTACTAATATGCAGAGAGGTAAAAAATGTATACATTTGTATGAAAAAGTTTAAAACTGGTATGAAAATGAGTTGTAATCTTGGGATATATTCGCCCCCAAAACTGACTGGTTTTGGAGTTTATGAACAACAATAAACTTACCTGCCTCCAGATGTGGGATTGGGGGTGCAATTTAGTAGGTTAGGTAGATAAGGAAAGTGCCCGATAAGCATAACGAAGACGGGTGAGAAAGGACCGAAGTAAGTATGCTAATAAACACAATGTTACAAAATGTAATGAAACAGAAATACCAAATTTAGTCACCAACTCTTGTTCAGATTATCTAGTAAAGACATTGAGACTAACAAATCCTAGAGTATAGGCCTTATTAACATATGTTTAAGTTTAGTATTTTCATAAGAAAGCAAAACTAAAGATTTCAAGAATTATGACCAGTGTACTATCAAATTCAATATGTTGGTTACAATTCACACAGTAGTATGTACACATCCTCCAATCTACAGAATAATTCTCCTGAAGCTCACCACACTACAGCATAAAACGATACTCAGCCTCACTTGCATTCAGCAAACAGATTGTGATACCTAGGCCAGAATGCTTTTCATTTCACTATATAATACAGTAGGGCTATTTCATTTTCAAGTTTACTTCATGGTTCACACTTTGTAAGCTTTTCTGAATGAAGCAGACATCCTAAGCTTGTTTAATCATTAAAACCAGGAACAACAAATAATAAATCAAATTGTAAATGATAAACCTTCTCGCTGAATCTAATCAAGAAAACACAGAATGGTGAACGGGACAAATTTCCAAAGTCCTGTTATTCATTTGTAGACACTCTCACAGATTCAGTCGCACTTTGAAACACCCTGCTTTTATATTTAGTATGTGTCATCAGGTTCCAAATAAAACTAAATTCCTCTGATGAGGGGCTGTGGTTTGTTGTTTATTTTCTCCATGCCTTTTAAAAGCCTTCTAGTTAAAAGAGTGTGAATGATAGGAGGTTTTAAATTACTGTATCAGTGTTAAGTTCACAATGAAAATTGATGATGATGATGATGAGGTGATTCAGGCTCAAAAACATTTAACCATCAGAAAACCAGAGGTACATTGCCGAGCTTGTATACTTTAGATTTTAATGTATTTAATAAATATGTCAATACTGAAGGATTAACTTCACACTGACTAATCCTAAAACTGTCTGATGTTGTTTGCAATGTTTACATCAATGACAACATGTCTCACTTTTGTTTATATCTCTGATTCACCAAGTTGCATCACTGGGAGACATTTCTCCCTCAAAGCTGACCTTTAGGTGAAAGTTAATCCAAGTCATCTTCACAGACAGTATTTTCCATGTCTTCAAACCTGAGGCCTGGCTGTTGTAAGTAAGGAACATTACAGACAATTCTGTAAGATATTTCTTCCACCCCTACTTCTTCAACCTCCCTCCCCACCCCCCTCCCCCCGTCCCACCCCTACCATCTGCACATCAAGTCGGCACCCAACGTTAACATTTTCAAAAACAAACTCTTTTGACTGCCTTTTCTGAGCACTAGCACCACTGAGCTTGGTTTTCCTCTGGATATTGGCGCTATATAAATTTGCATTTATTATTATATTATTATTATTATTATCTATCACTGTCCTTTCCTAAAGTATACCAACATACCGTGAGTATTGACTCTTTCTTAGTTTTTATTTTAAATTTTGATGAAATCAAATAAAATTTTCTACCACTGTTCCTGAAACTACCCTTAATTCAGAGTGCAAAAAATTATTAAGTATATTATTAAGTAGCAGCTTTGAATGGTCTCAACTTGGGATTTTGTTCATGTGTACAGAAATTATACTCAAATTATACTATACACTTTGCGTATTAAAGTATAGCAATTTGGCCATTTTGCATGGTACTGTGCTATTACATACCAGATTAAATTATTCTCTGCTATTTGATATATTTTTTTTAACTACAATTTTGTCATAGTGCCATAGTTGCATGACTAATAGTTGCCAATAATGAGGAAAAAGTTACAAATTATTTCCAAATTTCTGATTTTACTTTACTTCAATCATGCATAATTAATATTACATCATAGCAATAGAGTAAGTATCCGGGTGAATAAATTTATGTCATCGCATGATTGTCATTCATTACTCATAAAAACTTAAATGCTCAATCGGTGAAAAAAAGATTCCAGGGTATCTAAATTGGTTGAGTGTAAGAATCTAAATTGTAATGTTTATTATGTTGAGTCATACTTGGCAGGTGTGGTATTAAGATACTGTAGAAAAAAAAAGAAAAAAAAACCTCTTAACGAACTGGTTACCTGCTGTAAGAAGCCTGTGTATAAGTTAAAATATAAAACTATATAGAACTACATCCAACATTTTGATCCTAGGCTCCTAGTGGTAAGATGTCAAAAGATGGCAACAACTTCTCTAGCTTTAAAAAGAAATAACACTTTTTTTCTGAAAAGCTGCAAATGTTTATTATTCAGTTATGTTAATGCCATTCGTGAAGTACCTTTAAGGGGGGAGGGGGGATGTCAATGTATCCTCCCAAATACTCATAAATGTGTAAATTATTCCTTGCTAAGCCCCTAACATATGACATCAATCATCATGTTCCTACAGTCCTTGTTGTGAACATGAAATTACATTACTCTCATGTCTCATGTCTTAGAATATCTGCTTCCATATTCAGTCTGATTTATTGTATACGACAATGCTTTCTCAACTGTGCCCAGCTACAGTACAATTACTCTAGGTGCCCTAGAAAGTGACAGGACCATTTCCAATGTGCTGAGTATAGATACACATAACCACAACATTATTATGTTACACTTAAAGTTGCAATGTCACATCTCCGGGAGCTATACTTCTCTTGACATGTCAAACACACTTCAACCGGCACAATATGCAGGAACCGATACAGTATATACAGTATGTAACATCTCTTAGTTAGTTGAATTCATGTCACAGACTTGTTGTTGTCTGTTTACATGAATAATTTGACACAAAAGATGTAGATATAATTTAGCAGAGATGCATTTATCACTTGGCTTATATGGTTTATCATCCTTTTCATCTTGAAATATTGTGCGGGGGTCTCATCCAAACTGTGTACCTGCATGGTGGCCATGAAAATGTATTCGTGAAAGCAACACACTAAAGGATCATCAAAAGCTCTTTTTGGGAAGTACTAATTGAACTGCATTTGCCTGCAAATACGCACTATTGTAGTGCTCGTGCAGTGCTTGCAGTATTAGGAAGAACTTTTTGGTTGTTCAGGGTGTTATTTTTTGGGAGGCGGACATATACCATGGAATAAAGTCATAATGTAGGTACCTACAAAGTGAGGGCGCTTGTGAGTGCCGTGATAGGCTCAGAATAAGTTGGCTACGCAGCTAGCCTCAGAAACTGCAAATGAGACTATATGAAACTTTAAGTTACAACGTCCAGTCATGTAGCTATCATTAACTTGGCCAGTAATGCCAATATTGTAGCGCGCATGCGCACTACAATAATTATCACCTAGCTCAAACAGGACAATGGTTGTTTAGCTTGACTATAGGAAAACAGAAAGAAATTCCCTTAACATAATTCGAACCAGTCACTGACTCCAAGTTACCTCACCCAATGATTCTCTCCTCTCGTAGACTGTGTACAGTATAATATATGCCACCACCCTCATTAACTGTTGTGCACATATATGCATTGAACTCATACTATACCTGCAAGACACCTTCTGATGTCTCTCAGATGTGAGATAAAATAATGAATATTTTCTGTCCATATTTTTTTCAATTCCTGATGGAAGCTGTCATAATTCTTGGCTTGCTTAATTAACTTCGAGCAGACACCAGCTGAGGTAGCCTCTAACTTTCTCTGCATGAGGTGTTGTACTGAGATCAGCTATGGGGCCCACTGTCTCATAACTTAGATAAACCTATGCCACACAAGCCATTCCATATTTATGTTTTGCTATGTTTAACTTTAAAGTGAAAGCTTAAAAAGGAAAGTCGCTCATTGCATAAATAACAAAAGCACTGTACAGAAGGAATTCACCTGGGAAAAACCATTTGTCTTGTAAGTTACTCTGTTCAGAATTTACAGCCTTGGCATTCCCTAGGAGTGACCGATCAACAAGGGTCACACACACCTTATGACATCTACAGAGGTAATGAAATTTCTAGCAGCTCTTCGATGGTTGAAGATTATCTCTGTGTACTGTAAGTTGGAAGAGGTGAGATGTGTAGGCCTTTAAAATTCATGGAGTTAACCCAGCAGGTTACAGAGGCCAAAAGCTTTTAAAAGTGAGTGAGACAGTATATGTACCTCTCAAAACTTTGACAAACAACATGACAAATGACAAGAGATTAGCAAAAGTCACTAAAAGTCTGTTGATATCAGTAACATGCCACTTCTGAAAAGGGAATGATGTATGTATTTGGTACAGTATGGTACAGGAGGGAGGTGAGTACAAAATCCTACAACCATGCATGCCTAGATATGAAAATATAGAGGGCTACATTTACTGGCAGCAACTGTATCACTTTGGAAAGCTTGGGGAAGTGGGAGTGGTCATCCTTTCACATCTAAACTTTGGGAAGGGAGAGTGGTCATCCTTTCACATCTAAACTTGGGGAAGGGGGTGTTCTTGTTCTTTCTAAAGTTGGGGAAGGGTGAGCAGTACATTCCTACACATCTTAACTTGGGGAAGGGAGAGTGGTTGTTCTTTCACATATAAAGTTGGGGAAGGGGGCTTGTTCATCCTTTCACATCTAAACTTGGGGAATGGGACTTGT
This sequence comes from Apostichopus parvimensis, assembly GCA_000934455.1. Taxonomy (NCBI): domain Eukaryota; kingdom Metazoa; phylum Echinodermata; class Holothuroidea; order Aspidochirotida; family Stichopodidae; genus Apostichopus; species Apostichopus parvimensis. Next base: position 26,480 of record KN892221.1, read on the forward strand.
TCATCCTTTCACATCTAAACTTGGGGAAGGGGAGTGGTCTTTTTTTTCACATCTAAACTTTTGTCCATTTATTCTGATGGAGGTGTCTTTTCTAGTACATGTAATTAACACTGAGATTCTAACAGACTTTAAATTGTGCTATATATAGCCTGTAACCACTGTGTATTGTATCGGAACCTTTCAAAATTCATTGCGTATGAATTCAGATATAGATCAAGCTGTCACTTTCCTAGAGTGTTCTGGCGTCCACGTTTTTAGAAATGATTTCCCGATGCAGTTTGGACGTCCTCAACGGTTTGGGGTTTTACTTGACGACTCTAAAACAGACCTGACAGTGTCAAAACAATATTCGGTCTTCTCTCATCACATTCCATTAAGATCGGGAGGTCCTCATTTTATGACGGACAGGTACGAGGTTACGTCAGGAGCACATTGTACATGAAATTAACACATAACCATATCATTGTACTACGGCC
>KN892221.1:31072-45110 GCA_000934455.1 Apostichopus parvimensis
AGATGCCTCCAAACTTGACACAAATTTAGGGCTCTTAAAATACAATCTGGATTTGGTTGCTAGGCGGGGCCATATCCTAGCAACCAAATAGTTTTAAATTTTTTTTTTGCCCAATTTCATCCTTTGAGACATATGGCAAGACACCATATCAATTTCAGGCGATTCTGAGAGGGTCGACGTGGAGGCCACTGTTGATTTGGCATGGATTGACCCACATGTAACATAATGCTGTTGCCAAAGATTTTTAAAGTTTTAACCCAATGTTGTTGAGGGATAAGAAGGTGTTTACACTAAAGTGTGGTGGACCTTCCTATCAAACTGTATGAAATTCATCCAAGCTTTTACTTTTTTGAGTCTTTGTGTGACAAGGTTTTTTTACTTTGAGTTCCACCGAAAACAGTATGGCTTCTTGTATGAGTTCACTAAGGTGGAGAGCTACATACTGTACCATGCCTGCACCAGGTATGAAGTTTATCCAAGTTTTCCTATTGAAGTCATCACATTTCCAAGTCTTTTAGATTCTGACCTCCACTATCCTACACTGATTTTTGTTTTTTTAGGATCCTCAAAAACAAAAGGTTTATTGCACTCCAGGAATGTGGAACATGTGCATGCAATGAGTGTACGAAATTGGCAACTTTGACCTCTGCCACTTTCCCATAAACTTCTTGTACTGTACTCATGAAGTGGGATCTAAGCACCAAAGGATGAAATTTCATTTTGATATGTTCAAGAGGAACATAATCTAAGCAATATGGTTAAGTTTGCAGTCTATTCCTATGTACCGTTTTTGAGATATTGACAGTTGAAGTTATCTGATATTGTACAAAAAGTGAACTTGAAGCAAACAGTTGTGATGTACATAATCGTTAGCATTATAATAAGCAATGCATTCAATTAGAATGATCTGTACTTTTGTACTTTGAACCTTGATTGCCATCTGTATCTTATCTTGATAATAGTCAAGTATGCTATAGCATATAGCTATAGCTAATAAAGTGTGGATTTGTATACTGTGACGGTATAAAGACCATAATATACATGTGCAATCAACTACATACAGTGAATTCAAATGATGAAACCGTTACACATATTCAATCTACGTACTGTAGGACAATGGAGCATACAAACAGAGGTGGTTTGGTAAAAGAACCTACAACTGAAAAGCTTTTCTTTTAGTAAAAAAAATTAGCTAAATGTCTTCCTACTACATACATTTTTCTCTTAACAGATAAATGTAGAGAATGAATGTTCTTAATTTTGGCTTGGAATGGATATACAGGACTCATATGTGGATCTCAGCTGGCCCTCAATCATATATAGCCCTGCTCTTACTGCTAAAGAGCTCCCTTAAAAACACAAAAGAAAATTTGGGCTTGATCAGATGTGAAACTTATCTCCCAAACCATTGCCAATATCAAGTCAAGAAAACCTAACATGTTTACAGAGTAAAAACAATCCAGCCATGATACAGCACGTACTAGTGGGGAGAGGGTAGGTAACAGATTACATTCACTTTAATCCTAATTTATCTGTTTTTTTATCACAAAATCAACTCTCCATCGTACTGCTATCCTGAGAAATGTACCTCAATATTCACATTCTAGTAATGGCAGCAGCTTTTACTTATTTCCCTGCTTATACTTTTTCAACCTGTCAGATAAATTTACTCTTGAAAGCAGTACCAGTAGCTGCCATAATGCATCAAAATTGGCTTGCTTTTCAAAACGATTCAGTACTGAATTGACAATCATCTATGTTTCATACAGGGATTCATAATTAACAGCCAGCGTAGCCTACTGTATGCAGCAGAAACCTGTTAGTATACATATCCCAGTTTAATATAATGCATTATACAGTCCATATACCAGATACTGTACAAATCTATTACTGACAGAGAATGCTTGCTTACCATACAGTATAATAATATATACTGTACTACACACAAAACACACAGACTTAATTGTTTTTGTTCATACAAACCAGCATATTTCAAAGCCTATACAGTAGCTTAGTAAGTGTATACAAGTGACACACTAAATTTAGAAATAACTGAACTTAATAAGACTGCTCTCAAAATCAAAATTGGACTTACATACAATTTAATTCGTTTGAAAGTGGTCGGCCACTTAAACTTTACAACGTCATAAATTAATCTGTTAATATTGATGCATAATAATTTTCAGCTGTCGACTACTCTAAACTACTCTCCTGTTAAAATTTGTATCCCTATAATAAGAACTAAAGGCTGTACCAAATACTATAAAACTGAACACTTAAGTAACTCAATCTCTTTATAATTATTAAAACTCCCAAACTCTATAAATTAACTTCTCTCTATATAAGCTTATTACTCATTTTCTTGCCATATACCGAGAACTGGGGATATTTACTCCAAACTATAAATAGTGTCTTTGCTTCGTTGAGTTCACAACAACAAAAACACTACACAGAGGAGTCACAGTTGAAGGGAGATTCATAAAAGTCCTTTTTAAAATTTTAATGATGTACAAAAACCTCAGCGACAACGGTGCCAGACAAAGGCACATATGGAAGTGAAATGACAGAACCGATTCAACTCTGATAAAGAACAGAGTAAAGGGTAAAATAAATGCCATTGATAACCAAAAACAGGACTGGCTGGAGTTTTGCTCTTTATTGGAGATAAGAAAAACCTATTTGGTAATCGTGGAACAGCTGCTTTTAGAGCTTGCCCGCCACATTTGTGTAGCTTACAATACTAAACCTGCTGGGTTTATTAATTAAACTAGAGTTACGATTAATCAAACTCAGATAACCTTCTCTGGGCCTTTTTTTTTACCACACAAGCCTCAATCAGATATCGAACATCTAAGTATTAAACAAATATCTTGCCCACACTGTACAGTAAACACCTGCAACGGGGGGGATTTTGAAGAGCCATTTTCTTCTTAAACCTTTCCTGCTTCATTCAAGATGAAAGTTGAGACAGTATTAAGTTTATGATCTGCAATGATAAGTGAGACTGTAGATATCATATCTAGTTGATAACTGTACAAAACTTAACATTATAAGCAGCTTCCGAATTCATAGTGTGGCCAAATTAACATATCCCACATGTAGCCCATGCAAGTAATGTCACTTCCAACCTATCTATTTATTGTGTGTCTACTGCTTAACACAAAATTCAAGGAGATTTTAGGACATAAAAAAAAAGTACAGTATAAATGCACATACTGCTTTTGATAGAAATCTGGCAAAATTTTGCTGTAAACATACAAACTGTTTGCACAATTGAATATATTTCACAGCGATAATGAAAAGTAGACAACACTTTTTGGAATTTTACTTTATCTGTGAACGTATTCACGATACGCACTAAATCCAATCGTTCCAATTTATATTTATTTCAATGATAGTGGTTTTTTCACAGCATGAAACAACACATGTAGCACTGGCCTAATAAGATTTCACTGCCGGTTCGAACTCTGCAGCAATGTGGCTTAATTTAATTGTATCTATATGATTCTCTCAACTTAACGAGAGAGCAAGGTCGTTTGTAGATTTCTCTATGTGGATAGTGAAATATTTCACACACAGGTAGGTATAGTCCAGAAATTATAAATAATATCCTTAAAGCACCAAATGAAGTTAGAATAATTAATTCAAGAAATGTCAACAAAGGAAGAATAATCTGAAGCATGTCAATTTCCTGAGTGTCAGAAAAGTTTTAATTAATATTTATATTTCTCAAGAGTTTAATTTCTTGTGATATTAAAACAATGAGTTTTGTCTGTGGAACAAAGGCCAACTTTCAGTACATTACTAAGTAATATGTGTATTAAAGCTGCATGGTTACTATGTACCTTACTGCGGCAACTTATGACCAGAAGTTAATCATTAAAGAAACTAGTAATATTAAAACGGCTTAAAATGAACTATAGAAGTGATTGACATACACGTCTACGCGTACAACGTACGACATACACGTAGTATGAGTCAACTTTCAAGTAAACATACTTTAAGAACAATGAAATGATATGAAGTAATTTCCCCATAAATGATAAACTTGCAAAGATATAGGCTCATATTTTCAGTATTGAACTATCAAACGACGTCCACAATATATTAGAGGAGAGCTAGTCACAGGTTTAATATCAGAGGAATCAGCCCTGCATGTATTCAGATCGAAACAATCAATACAAAACCAAATATACTTTTTACGAAACAGAACAGCTTCACTGGTTTTAGTTTCATATAATTTCCTCATCTATGATGTCTTGCTGCTTAGATGAACAATAAAAATGTATATATAGATGTCCTGCTAAGCCAAGAAGAATTTTACCATTTTAGCCACCTGCTAAAAATTGCAAATGCTTAAAATAAATCTATTTGCTAAAAGGAACTTCTCACTGACCTTATTTAATTTCCTGAACTACACAAGTTTGTTACTGTACAGGCTTGTGAGAGCTAGCTATAGCTGCAGCCCAGTAGCATTTATTGTATTAATATTAAACAGTACTACAGGGCTAATGCAGGGTACACATAGATCTATCATACAGAGTTTTTTGACACAAGGATGGTTAACAGACTTTATACTGAATCACATGCTGATGTTCTTACATGAAAATATAAATGCGACTTGTGTCTTTTCTTCTACAACAGTTGGCAAACAACAAAATGCACTGGCACTTAACCAGTAGATAACCCTGAATTTCTAGGCCAGTGAGATGTACATAAAATGTGAGGAAACATCTATAGAAAGAAATAGCTAATATATGTACTCTAGAAAAGTTACACATATACATTTCAATTGGCATTAGTTTCACTTTTGATGCCAACCCGACCGTTTGTAGATCATGATGATTGACACTTATGAAAGGCACTATAACCTAAATGTTAATTGCTAATTAAGAGGAATTAGTTGAAAGGATTGAAGGCGAAGAGAGAAACTATACTTCTTAAAACACAGTATATTGAAACTGATGAAAGGCAAGTGCTATAAACTAATTTATGTTATTAATGTGAATTAAGAGGAAGTTTTAAGGATTGAAGGAGAAACAAGAAACTATACTTCCTAAAACACAGTAAATTGAAACTGATGAAAGGCACTATAAACTAAATGTTAATTGCTAATTAAGAGGAAGTTGAAAGGATTGAAGGCGAAGAGAGAAACTATACTTCTTAAAACACAGTATATTGAAACTGATGAAAGGCACTATAAACTAATTTATGTTAATTTGAATTAAGAAGAAGTTGTAAGGATTGAAAGAGAAAAAAGAAACTATACTTCTTAAAACACAACACAGTATGCAATAACTTTGATATGTTAGTAAATATTGAACAAAATTAGACAACTACAAGAATGAAATATAATACACCAGGCAATGAGAAATTTACTTAATTGTCCCAGTAGCATGAGCTCCCTGCACATTCATACATACACACATACATACATGTTTTACTTAGTCTTATATCTTTACAGTTAGTATTCAGCTTTGTCCTCACATATCAATTCCATGCACACAGACACACAAATACAACACCTGGAGTTTTTTTTTATTCATATTTTCATTTTGATGATCAATCTTCCTGACTTTCTCACTATTTTCAACACCGCTTTAAGCAGATGGGAATACTCACAGCTAAAGCAGTACATATAAGGTGCTATGCATACTGAATGGAGTTATACGGTTGACTAGAATCGAACAATGGGTTATCAGTACATGTAACAATAAGGTAAACACACGCACATGCCTATCACCACACAATGCAATATATAATACTCTTGTCCTACATGTAGGTTGAAGTGCACAGTCATATATGCATGCATGCATGCTATAAAACAAATTTTACATAGCAGCTGGTCCAATACAGGATTCGTTTTATTGTACAATACGGCTGAATGACTGGTATAATGATACAGCCAACCCTTATAGGGTAATTTCATATCTAAGGGAGCAATATATCCAGACATAAGATGAATTGATGTCCAATACAATGACATACAATGATGCTAATGAAGGTAATAGGAACATATTAACAGGCAAAGAGAGAGACTTGGATAGCAGATCAGAGGTTACAGGAAGCCAGTTCATGTTATCTCAATTGTAAAACAATGCACTAGGTACTTCATATAATCATGTTGGCTTATAGCGATAGTTCTGGGGCCTCTTTGCCAAATTCATCAGATACTCGCTTAGGTTCGCCCCAATATATTAGAGAAATACTGAAACTGGAGAAATGTCTCTGCTGTTCAATTTGTGGTTTTATTGATGCCAAGCAAATGATACATGTACATCTTCACAGATAATAAGGTAATTAGGCATAGATACATTGTAATGTAGCTCTTGGATCAGGTATTAATTCTTGGATCAGGTATTAAGCTGCCAGAAGTGATCATGTCCCTCTAGATAATGCAAAAGAAAACCATTTTGTTTTGTCTGCTTCTTGAACATTTAATTGCAAATTAATCTTCCGACTATGTACAATCTGGACTCTATCTGTCATCAGTAAGGCGTTACTGACACATTCTTTGATTTCACAGTAACGTGCATTCCGTGGTTAGTTATTACCTTCTGACTGTGTTAAGTATATGGTTACTATACTCCTTTAAATGACATACCCTGCACGGATGGGAAGATTTAAATTCACAAGTCAAGGTAAAATGATTTACACAAGGGTCACCACTTCTTTGACAGCTTCAAATACCGAGTCCATTTTCTCTTTTAAAATTTCCTAACTGGAATGCTACTGTACCTACAGAGACAAGTCTACATACCAGAGTTGTATTTATACCAGAGTGTATGAAAGTCGACAAGAAAGTAATTGAAATCTATACAAACACTAGAAAGTTCAACATAAATAATAGTGAAAGGTTATGAATTCAAGAAGTAGATATTGGGTTGGAACCAAAGCACGGCTCAAGAGAGATATTCCAATTGTGTTTTATCCTCAGCTAGACAGCTCAAATACTGTACCGAAGAAGTGTAAGTCAGGGAGGGAGCTGGCTTTATTCCAATCAAAAATTTCCTAGGTAGATTTGGAATAGGGACTTGCATTTTTTTCTCTCTTTCTGTGTTGTAACTTAAACATATGAGTTGCCATCTTGCGGTACTGATTAAGTACTTAAGTTCATACTCGGCCTCATAAATTTGTTCTCATACCCATACAATCGTACTCTGGGTGTGAAATTGTGACTGATAAGTACTAGCTGTACTTGTAATCTTGTTTCGAGCCTTTATACTGGTACTCATACCAAGATAGGAATTCTAATCAAGTACTAAATACTGATGATGTAGTACTCATACTACAAAGTCTGATATATTGACACAGTTTGAGAGAAAATCAAGAGTTCTAAATGTGTCGTATTTTGACATAGAACAAGCACAGAGTTACGTTCAATGAATTCATGGATCACTCGCCAATGCTTCTCTTTGCCACCATCATCTTCCATTCAGAAGATATGATACTTTCAAGTGTTCAATTATCAAGTTTTGTACATATTTCTCTTATTAACATACTTTTTGTATGCTAACTATATAGCCATAGGAAAGTATGATTAATCCTCAAATATTTCAACAAGTATAAATTATTTAGTGTGTGTAGGTATCAGAGGTGTCGATAGCCTGGTAGGTCCTAACCCTGGGACATGCCTCACCAGGTCCCTTCTTGCACTTTTCATTTTTATGCTAATATTATTTATCCCATATTTTATCGACTTCCTAAATATTTCCCTACAGGACCTCCTAATTGACCCAGGCCCCAGGGCTTTCATCCCCCTGACCCTCCTTACCCCCCCCTCCCCCTCTTGTCAGCTAGGCTGCATACGTCCTCAATATATCCCTACAGGCCTCCTAATTGACCTAGGCCCCAGGACTTTCATGCCCCTCCCATCCTACCCCCCCCCCACCTCTTGTCAGCTAGGCTTGCATGCAGTGTGTGTCTTCATGTAGATAAGCATCTATGTGAATAATGCTAACATTTACATGGGAAGTCATATAATTTCAGCAAAAACAAATATATGGGCTAAACCAATTGTATGTAGATTTTTTGAAACTGTAAAGATTAAAGGTTTGAATACCACAAGCTTACTAGACTTGATATCTAGTAATGTTAAGAGAGTTACAATAACTAACAGGAATATAATATGTATATCATGACACCAAACAACTGTGCCTGACTTTAATGAACTTTCACCCACAAAAATACAGCTATGTACATGTGATTCTACTAAGAAAGTGAAAATCTGATATATAAGTGGAAGCAGGACCCTGCTAAAGCACCCCCTTCTAGTACTGGTAAATAATTCATCTCATGAAGGACTTTCAGTACTTGATGTTCAAGTATAGAACTGAATAGCTGCATTCTAGATTACAGTAATACTCCACCCACTCAAAAACAAAATTGTTTTGTCTTTTTGAAATCCATCTTAAACTTCTTGGAATAGCTAAAGTATGGGTTTATATGTTCTTTTTGATACCTGCAAAATCTATCTGATTCTTTTGCAAGATGAAGGCAAGGACCATGAAGATATAACAGTGGGAGTGCATGTATAAGCTGGTCAAATCTTATTGTAAAATTAGCTCTGAGAAGATTAAAGGATTATTTTCACCCAGAGTCACAGCTCTAGATAAGAGCATTATCTGGCAGACATCCTTGCAAAAGACATACTGTACAATGTAAGTACATCTCTATGTAAGTAGTAGTTTGTATTGGGTATGGTATAATACCCTACACTGTAGATGAGGAGTCTGCTAAGATTAATCCTGCCACATACCTCCAGTAGAATTAGTGTGCCTTGAATATATGTATACATCACGTAGTGATCTAGAATATGTGTGGTACCGATGTATATACTTAACATAATGGATTTTTGAAAATCAAAGACTTCAAGCCCTATTCACATTGCATAATATCATATAAATACAATATATTTAGCAACATGAATGTCAATAAAACTGAACGACTGGTTTTAATTCAACATTATATAATATTCAAATAGTAAAAATCACATACATGCAATCTCCATCCTACTTTGTTAGACTGACGGCTACTATTATTAATTCATGAGCCTGCAACATCCCCAGCTTTAAAGTTATAAATTTAATAATTTAATAAGTCTAGCTGTTTCTGCTCATGTTCTCCCCTGACTTTGATCTCTATAATCACTTTTTGTCTCCGGGATATTTTCAACCTTGAGAGTGAAATGTCACCCTGCACAAATAAACACAGTCTATGGTAAACTGTCAGAGCACAGGGGTGGATATATTCTTTAATTACCATTCACAAAGGTGTATATAAAATGGGGACATTTGTAATTTAATCTATCGGAGGTGTTGGGATATCCCTGTCTGCCAGTTATTTTCTTGATTCTTGAGCACATATATCATCTATCTTGCCAATCTCACAGCCAAATACCTGACATTAATCCCTAACATCTCCTTCCAAACCAGTCAATCAATAAATTTCTGCTGGAAGGCACAGGAGCTGAAGACCAATGATGGATATAAAATAAAAGAGAAAAGAAGCCAAGATAAGGATCTCTGGTCTATGACCTGAAAGCAGGTCGCAATTGTCATCATGGTATCAATTCACACTCACTGCTTTCTCTTGAAATGGGATGATGCCATAGGCAAACCAACCCACTACTATTTCACTGCAGCTGAAGTTTAGTGACTATAGTAACCAAAGAGTCGAAGAAATGATACAAATCTCTTTGTAAAGAGAAGAAAGTTTTTGAGGGACGTCAGAGTCAGGGTTTCAAAGTTCCCTTCAGCTAGTCTCTCAACCGAATGTAACTATATGCTCAGTAGAAAGGAAATTGATAGCAAAAAAAATGTTTTTAGGGATTTAATAAAAAGTACCCCAGAAGGGTCATTATACACCGAAGAATGAACAGCAGGTAATGTGGAATCATTCAAAGTGAAGAGAAGACAAGAAAATCCGAAGTTTTTCTCCCCACGTTTCATGTGTTTTAGCTAGACAATCCAGAGCCTTGAGAAATAATCTACACCTCCCTTTTTGAACGTTGTTTATTAATGTTTATTTTTCCAAACTATTTCTTTTTTCTTACGAAGGGAACAGCCAGTCGCATGTACACTGAAACAAAGTTTTCCAAAGTGGAATGACGTTTTCTACAGAGTGGAGAAACTGCTGTGACCTCTCCAAATATATGGTACCAAACAGCTAGACAATTCTGAGTCTAAATGCATCTCCTGAGCTACAGTGCACAGAGCTATAAATGCACATTAAAGGACATTTTCCCGCCCAATTTTAACTGTTGAAATATTAAATGCAAATACCACATGTGTTATCCTACTTAACTGGCACATTGCTGATTAATTTGGCCTAGTTATTGAGCTACGGAACCCAAGCAAAACTTCACATACATAGCCGGTTCAGTCACGTATGAAGTACTCTATACCCGCAGGCAGGCAAAAGAAATCCAATGACGATGTCACCATTCTTCACAGACTATAAACATAATATCATCATTTTTTAATAGATTCGGTAATATCTGATCCTTTTCTTCAGGGAATTCACAACTGCTGTATGATAATGAAAATAGGGTGGGATGGTTCGTTGCATACAGGTACTGAGGTACAATAGGTATATAGAGTGTAATAAATACTGTGTGTGATGTCATCTTCTGCAGACCTGTACAAATTTGTGTTACCAGGCCTTTGGTCTTATGTTTGCATTGTTGCAAAAATAGAACAGGTGTTTCCCACGAAATTCAAAGACTTCACAGCTCAACATAACAACACAGACAGTATCCAATCGTACAGAAAACACAACCTATCTGGATGGACTTCTGCAGTGTAAATTATGTGATGATCATTTAAGAAACTAGGCTGAATCTGAATTCAGTTTTGGTGGTCAGTTCAAGGGTGTATATAATTCTTACTAAGGTCTAGTAATATATAGGAAACATTCACTACTGAAAGTTATACAAATAAACATTTACAATAAAAAGATAAAATAAAATATATTTGTATATAAGTGTGACTACATAATAATGAGAATATTTGTATGTATCTGGGGCACTCTGGGTGATGAAAGTTTGGAATGGAATCATACCAATTCACTATAGTTCTTACATTTGCTGGGGGATAATACTAGGCCAGAGAATCAGTTATAGATTGCCCATAGAAGAGAAGAGAAGAGGAGAGATAGAGAGGCGAGAGGGGGAGGGGATGGTGGGATTGAAGTAAAACTCAATAATTTTGATTTCATAAATACAATAAATTCATGTGGTTACTGTAATCAAAATTGGTACAACCAAAGAATTTGTTGATATAAATTTCTGCATTTCTCCTATTTATAAACATATTTCTCACCTGTAGTATCTATAAATGCAGATGAGTTTTTCATTTCAACTTAGTTAAAGAGCAGGCTTCATCACCTTTTAATTTGGCATGCAATCCCTTGACATACTACAACTTCATATCTTCTTTTCGATGAATTGTCAGAAGCGATCATTCCAAAATGGACGTCTGAATTTATAAAACATACAAGAGCATCAGAGAGCCCCTTAATGAATTGTTTAACATATATATATTCAGCATGGACCTCATGAAGTTGAATTTTAATGGTTATCTCTTATTGACGATGCCAATATTAATTTCCTGACATCTATGGTAATTTTCCATCACTCAGAGTCATTCAATGACTTAAGTTTTTACTCCCATCCTCAAAGGTGATTAAACATCACCCCCAAAACTTTTCATGTCTCCCGAGAAAGCCCCCTCGCTGTAATTGAGCTTCCTTCGATCTCTTTCTTCTGCATTTTATGTCAAGGAAAGTTGCGAGTTTTGACATTAAATATGGAACCATCATCTTGAAATGCACACCATCCTAATCCCCTTGATGAAAAAAAATTGCCTTTGAGCTGATAGAATTTGCCCTGCCTACTCCATCCTTCTGTAAACTCCAAAAGAGACGTTAAATATATGACTTGAGTCACAAATTCCTGCCGGCCGTTCTCTGCGAGTCTCGTCTTTAATGAACAAACTCATTCTCGTGGCGCGCGCACGCACACGCCACAAACACCTGACGAAAATGGCAATGCTGCAAGGATTCATGGAGGATATTGCAGAAAGATAAAAAAAAAAAAAGAAGTTTGGTTCTAGTCCACTATTGCATGGAAAAATATGAAATTTCATACGAGTGCGTATTGATTTATCGACAGGTAAAAAAAGAGAACGCTCTCTCATGTAGATAAATATAATAAAGTAGTGCACTACTCTGTACTCAATTTGGGAGAGTGCTATTAATAGAAATTGAGAACTCTGGAGTGATTTACATACTATGTTGCTAAAATCAAATCATTAATGTGTAAGCAGATTCATCTGAGGATGACTGTTACTTGCACCTAATCTTTTGTATTATGAATTACAGGGCTGGACAGGGGGGGGGTGGTAGGGGATGGGAGGGGAAGGGATGGAAGGAGACAGGAGGGGTAGGGATGGAAGGGAAAGGGGGTTGTAATCATAATCCTGAGTAGGCAGATGAGGACCTCTGCCCCTCCACGCCAAGGACTTAAGCCATCTCAGTGGCCGCCTGGGGGCTCTTAGCTAGCGGTGGCTTCTTTTTTCCTGACTTGGAGGAGCCGGAACTTTCTCTTCTTTTAGGCAGCTTTGTCCGTCAGCCAGGCACTGACCGAATCCCACAACTCCTGGGGCCAGTCCTGGCAAATCGAGCATGTCTGCTTTCACCTACACGGACTGCACTTGGGGCACAGATCATGCTTATCCCATAATTTAAGTTTCTATGAGGTTTTGTTTTAATAACTTTTTCACCAACATTTAAAATGTAAGCTTGATCTACTGTAGCCGTGGGTCTTTGTAATTATATGAAGTACAGTTCTTCTGCGAAATTGCTATCCTTTTCTTCTCAGAATACCTTTTGAGAATCTCCACGGGGTCTTGTGACAAGCTTGCTATGAGCTCATAGCAAACAATCATTCTCTAAATGAGTTCATTATTAATTCTTTTGATATCCTTAAGTCTACAACAATTATCTACAGTGCACAGATGGATAAATTTAAACAAATGCACTGCTAACCCGCCATTGTTTAAAGTGGATATTTTCCTCCAAGAGAATATAAAACTGCTAAGGTAAAATGTTATATAACTCCATAGTATCCACTTATCTGACACTGACTTCAAATATACTCATCAAATACTTTTGAATTCTAGCTTAGATATAGATATTACCCAATATTTAATAAATTTTGATGGTGATAATTTTTGCCTGACGAGGAAGAAAGGTCAAGCATGAACAATGGCCAACCACCATGAAATGATTCAATTTGGATAATAAGCCAAAAGACAGCCAAGTGATCCAACGCGAGTAGAGAGAGAGAGAGAGAGGGAGAGACGAGATGGAATCAAGATCGATAGTACAACTAATACCGCCAAAACTTTGAGGAGGAGAGAAGATAGAGAAGACTAAAAGCTTCAGGACATCCCAGAGAATTTTAATCCAAAACGAAATAAGAATATGAGATTAACTGGTGTTGATACCCCGAGGCTGCGCTGCTGCCGTAGTACTTAGTTCCTGTATGTGCCAGAAGATATGACTTTTAAGCATGGGTGGAGTGTGGAGTGTTTATTACACACTCATGTACGCTCAGCTAGTGGAAGTGAAAAGAATACTTTTATCTGATATCATGTAGGTTTGAATCTAAATGCATGGAAATTTTGTTACTACATTTTACACAATTAAGAGAAGGTAAAAATCTGAACATAACCATGAAGAAAACTTTAAGTTTGACTAATAGAGATCACTGCTGATCCATTGACAATTTAAGCTCAAAGAGATTTATTTATACTGATTGATTGATTGATTGATTAATTCATTTGCAAATGTTACGTTTCTTGGTTAATGTCAGTTTCGAGCAAACTTGGTATTAATCAAAATTGTAAGCTAAGGACAATTTGTTTGTGCAGGTTGATGCAGATCGCTTGTAAAAATCATAACACATAAAATTCAATACTAGCTGTTGTACGTGCAGGAATTATGGAAATCATTTGAGGTGATAGAAATAGCGAAA
>KN892222.1:19978-30570 GCA_000934455.1 Apostichopus parvimensis
AGAGGGGGAGGAGGAAGCAGATGGGGAGAGGGGATGAGGAAAGGGAATGAGGGAGATTGGGAGGAGGAGGGTAGTTGAGGGGGGAGATGGGAAGGAGGAGGGAAGGAGATAGCGTAAGAATTGAGGTGATATACAATGTTTTGCTATGAGATTACTGTGTATCTTAATATCTTTCTACCTTGCCTCTTTGGAGTACTTGAGCATACTTATCTTGGAAACAGAGAAGTCCTGTGAGGGTGGTATTGGGAATTGATAATGTTAGTAGAAAGAGGAGAAGAAGGATCTAGGTAAAGGAGGGGGTGGGGGAGGAGTAGAAAAGGATGTACAGTATAGTGATGAATTTCACTAACTTGAAGGTTTGGATCTATAGGTGAGATATCAATGTAGTCTGTAAACTACACATATGAGCCTAAAGGTCCTGATAGTTCTATCATCAATTGATGTGTACAGTAGCTATGGAGTTACTCCCATCGGAGTTGGTATGCAAGAACAGAAAAAATCCAATTGAACCAATTTCATGGCAAATGATTTTCAGCAGAAAGAATTGACACTGGTTCTATGTTTTATTTCTCAGAGTCCTTTGCCAGTGTTCTCTCCATATAGGGAAATATTTACTGTGATTTCCATCTTCTTAGTTTTCATTGTTAAAGCAACATTTATATTGAAAAATGGATCTTTGACTCCCTCCAAACAACAGATACACTGCCAAGTGTTTTGAATATATATTACACTTTATATAACCAGGGGCTAGTAACACCTGTGTTGTAACAATACCAATTGTACCTCACCAAAACTCCCATGAAATCAAAAGGTCATTGAATTGTCTTCTCATACAGTCTGCAAACTCCAGAAATGGGAAATATTTCTTTAAATTGTGGGATTCTTTTATTCAATTTTGTAAAGGGGGTGACTGAGGTCAAAGATTTATAGCTGAAAAGATGAAGGGTTAAAATGACCAAGCTAAATCCTTGGAAGACATTACCGTCTTAGGGCAAATCAACCCAGGGTGACAAATCAAAACACAGTAGGAACCTTTGGGTTTCGAAACTGTGAAAGGCATTTAACTTGGCTTCCTGTCCTTGGCAAACTCACATGTTTGACTTGGTATACTATAAGTGAATAGCATCTGGAGAACACCATTGTCATAGCAGATATGCATACATGCATGGATAACTTATTGTTGAATAGAGATTGTCATAAATACCATAGTGTGAGCACTGTTATTGGCATGAGCTGTGAATTAGTTGGACTTGCAACTTCCGAACCGACCATTTGGTCTGTTATTGTTAGTAATTTGGAAAGCAGATTGTTTAAGTTAGTTTCTTTGTCTTGATCTGCCAGTGTGTCAGTCTAGGATGTGGGTGGTAGATGTAGTAAGGAGTAAAAGTATTCTCCAAATGTCAATAATGTAGTTAATTACAATCAATGTAAATGTACATGACGTGTGTTTGCACACTATGGGTATACTCATAGTAATGTACAGTATTTTGATATCAGAAGGAGGGCAACAGATCTCAGATGTCTTCTAATTTACGACCTGCAACCTTGCACACATGGGTGGGACCAGGGAGTTGTTCCATAACAACTCCCTAGTGGGACACATTATGTTAACTCTGGGTGGCATCCCGCTTTACTATCCCACCAAATGAGAAAGACCATGTTGTTGAAACAACTGGCTTGAAACATTGGTGCAACGTGAATTTATTGCAAACTAGAATTTAGCAAGAAGTACTGTTTGCCGAAACTACAAGAGCCATATAAATGTCATACTTGTTTTATGAGTATGCTCGACAAAGCCCATGGATAAACTTATTTTCCTTTCTTTTTTCTCTCTTTTTTTAATTTTATTTATTTTTTATTTTTTCTACAAAATACATGAGAATGATTCAGTTTGTGAAAAAAGTGACAATAATAATCTCTAAGTTGTATTTCGAAATAGTCATAGTGCTTTCAGTGGCGGAGCGTCCATACAGTCAGGGTGGGGGGGGGCATGCCCCCCCTGACAGACTCAAATGGACTGCTGGCGCCCTTTCAGCTCTTTACCACTTTTTACTTATTCGCGATTATTGACTTTTTTATTGCGCTCTCATCTACCTATTGACATTTGTCACATTTTGTTGGTGTAAATTGGCGATGACACCTGTTTATTCTTCGTTTATCTGCAAATTAGCCAGGCCTGGAAAGGGCCATCAAGCGCCCCTACAGACCATTCTCGCCCCTCCTGACCAATACCCCTAGCTCCGCCACTGAGTGCTATATAATGAGTTCACCACTCTTTGGGAATTTCTGTGGTCATTGTGGATTTGGATTTGTTTGTTTGAAGGTGGTTTGTTTTTGATGGGAAAAGCTGTCATTCCTCAGGAAATTGATTGCAGTGGGTTGTGCGTGATGTCATCATAGCACATGTATCTTCTTCAAAAGCTTTTACTTTCCTGTGATGTTACTGTTGATTTAATTAAATTGTCATTGTCCTACAATGCAGTTGGAATGTTCATTTAACATGTACTGACTGTGAGATTGTACTGTTAATTTGAAGGGCTTTGTTTTTTGGGTTTCGATGATAATCATAACCTTTGAATTCATGATGGTGCATACATGTGTGTATGGGGTGTGTTTATGGGTTTGTATGATATCTCAAGAAATGAAGGTCGGACCAATTTCAAATTTGGTGTGTAGAAATACCATATTGGGTACAAGCAGCCTTTTGTTTTTTTGTGGAGGTCAAATGGGGTCACCAGGGGTCGAATTGTGAAAACCTTGTAAAAACGATATCTCAAGAAGACATGCTTGGGCAGACCTCATATTTGGTTTGTAGATGTACCATATCAAATTTAAGGAGCCTGTTATTGCTTTTGGTGGTGGTCAAAGGTCATTTGAAGTCAACAAATGCCAAACATTTACTTCACTCACCTCTTCCCTGTCTCTTTACACACCTTCCTAAACATAATGCAAGGGAAGCTTGGGCAGATTGCATATTTGGTATGTTATTATACCACATTAAGTACAAGAAGCTTAATGTTGTGGGCAGAGGTCAATGGTCATTTGAGTTTACGAGGGGTCAACTTATGTCATATTTAGTATGTTGATGTATCTATCATATTTAATACATGAAACCTGTTGTTGAGTTCAATGGTCATTTCAGGAGAGCCTGTGTCATTGTGAATTTATTGTTTGTCACATCACACTGCTTTTTGCTGTATGACTAAGATCAAGTATGTTGTATACCATCACTCTACATTACGTCAGATTCAGGAAGAAAACTGCTCATGTTACATCATCAAAACCACAATGCATTTTTGCATTCTTTTTTTTTTTTTTTAAACAAAAATTGATGAACAATTTACATCGGGTAAAACTTGATGCCACCATCATGGGGTTTATCATTAAGACTTCCCTTTCCTGTTAGTTTGATTTGATCTTACATCCCCTAATAATGCCCAAACGTCATTGAGTGGGAAGTCCCAACACCTGGTATCATTACTGATTCACAGTCTTTTAAGGACCTCTGTCAATGCTAGAAAGAGAAACTCCTGTGTGTGTGTTTGGTCATTGCTGTTCTAGTCTAACATGCACACAAAATTGCAAGTAAATATAGCTTCCTTAGATCACATTCATTGCAAAGGGGTTTCCCCAAAGGTGTGCAGTTTGCACAGAGCTAACTTCCTACAGTAGTCAAATGTAGCTCAGGAAATACCGTCATTCTATTTATATATTTTAATTTTATTTAAACAAAGAATTTATGTAGATTCCCCGACATTTGATTCTTTGCATCCATGGTTGTGACATCATACATACAGTACAGTTACATATAAGTGACAATACTTAGGTAAGGCAAATAATGAACTTACTCATGTACACACGTGTGCAGATCATACTATATATATTCTGTAATTGTGTACATGTCCATTAGTCTTGTGCTTCCTGACTTTGTGTTGCCTCATGCAGGAGAACGTGAAAGAAATATTTTCGTGAGGAACGGACTTTTACTGTGGGAAAAGTATTTTATTAATTTTCATTTGAGGAGATTGTTGTAAATATTTTTCATGGATCATTAAATTTCATTGAGGATTCCATTATCTTAATTTATATGTTTGTTATGGTAGATATCAGTCAGTTATAGTTCTGTTTTAAGTCTTCTCTCCAACCCTTCCGAGTATCTACCAGTTTATATATTAATTTACTTCACTGAGGGTAAACTGCTCTGGGTATGTTGATATTTCGTTTTCAGTTTTAATTAATTGACTGAATTGGGTGCAGACGAAGTCAGTGAAATTGTTTTGTACAGCTGTATTAGTAAAGAGGGAATGTTTAATGTTACTTTAATTAGAAACTGTTTGCATCACATTATATTGTGTTTTGTTTTGTTAATATTTTACACTGGTAGCTTTCAATAGTAGTACATGTTAGATTACCATTCATTTGTCATGCTAGACTAGATACAGTATATATCTAGACAGAAAAAGAGGAAATATAGAAATTAATTTTAAACAAAACTTAAGAAAGAAAAAAGTCATACACTGTTGATCAAGAATAGAACAAACCTGGAGTGTGACAAATATTAATGGAAAATTCAGAATAAAGACCAGCAAAATATTCAAACAATTTGATATGACTATTGAAAGAAGTTATTATTATTATATTGGTTCAATAAGTTGAAGTCCATTTTTCTCAAAAGTAAAGAAAATTCTGAAATAGTCATTATTTGGATTAGAGCATTATTTCAATAATCAGCGGAACTGAGCTATTTGAAAGTGGAATCTTTCTAGCAGATAATGGAATGTACTTTTAGCCCTCCTTATGCACTTTAGAAGATTCTAGTTTGAAATGAAACGATATTTACTTTAATCATTCTTTTGGTAGTTCTTGAAAAAAAACTAACAGAAAAAAAGAAAACAGTAGTTACCCAGTATGAAGCTTTAGCTTGCACAAGACGTCAAAGGTCATTTGAAGTCAACAAATGCCAAACATTTACTTCACTCACCTCTTCCCTGTCTCTTTACACACCTTCCTAAACATAATGCAAGGGAAGCTTGGACAGATTGCATATTTGGTATGTTATTATACCACATTAAGTACAAGAAGCTTAATGTTGTGGGCAGAGGTCAATGGTCATTTGAGTTTACGAGGGGTCAACTTATGTCATATTTAGTATGTTGATGTATCTATCATATTTAATACATGAAACCTGTTGTTGAGTTCAATGGTCATTTCAGGAGAGCCTGTGTCATTGTGAATTTATTGTTTGTCACATCACACTGCTTTTTGCTGTATGACTAAGATCAAGTATGTTGTATACCATCACTCTACATTACGTCAGATTCAGGAAGAAAACTGCTCATGTTACATCATCAAAACCACAATGCATTTTTGCATTTTTTTTTTTTTTTTTTTTAAACAAAAATTGATGAACAATTTACATCGGGTAAAACTTGATGCCACCATCATGGGGTTTATCATTAAGACTTCCCTTTCCTGTTAGTTTGATTTGATCTTACATCCCCTAATAATGCCCAAACGTCATTGAGTGGGAAGTCCCAACACCTGGTATCATTACTGATTCACAGTCTTTTAAGGACCTCTGTCAATGCTAGAAAGAGAAACTCCTGTGTGTGTGTTTGGTCATTGCTGTTCTAGTCTAACATGCACACAAAATTGCAAGTAAATATAGCTTCCTTAGATCACATTCATTGCAAAGGGGTTTCCCCAAAGGTGTGCAGTTTGCACAGAGCTAACTTCCTACAGTAGTCAAATGTAGCTCAGGAAATACCGTCATTCTATTTATATATTTTAATTTTATTTAAACAAAGAATTTATGTAGATTCCCCGACATTTGATTCTTTGCATCCATGGTTGTGACATCATACATACAGTACAGTTACATATAAGTGACAATACTTAAGTAAGGCAAATAATGAACTTACTCATGTACACACGTGTGCAGATCATACTATATATATTCTGTAATTGTGTACATGTCCATTAGTCTTGTGCTTCCTGACTTTGTGTTGCCTCATGCAGGAGAACGTGAAAGAAATATTTTCGTGAGGAACGGACTTTTACTGTGGGAAAAGTATTTTATTAATTTTCATTTGAGGAGATTGTTGTAAATATTTTTCATGGATCATTAAATTTCATTGAGGATTCCATTATCTTAATTTATATGTTTGTTATGGTAGATATCAGTCAGTTATAGTTCTGTTTTAAGTCTTCTCTCCAACCCTTCCGAGTATCTACCAGTTTATATATTAATTTACTTCACTGAGGGTAAACTGCTCTGGGTATGTTGATATTTCGTTTTCAGTTTTAATTAATTGACTGAATTGGGTGCAGACGAAGTCAGTGAAATTGTTTTGTACAGCTGTATTAGTAAAGAGGCAATGTTTAATGTTACTTTAATTAGAAACTGTTTGCATCACATTATATTGTGTTTTGTTTTGTTAATATTTTACACTGGTAGCTTTCAATAGTAGTACATGTTAGATTACCATTCATTTGTCATGCTAGACTAGATACAGTATATATCTAGACAGAAAAAGAGGAAATATAGAAATTAATTTTAAACAAAACTTAAGAAAGAAAAAAGTCATACACTGTTGATCAAGAATAGAACAAACCTGGAGTGTGACAAATATTAATGGAAAATTCAGAATAAAGACCAGCAAAATATTCAAACAATTTGATATGACTATTGAAAGAAGTTATTATTATTATATTGGTTCAATAAGTTGAAGTCCATTTTTCTCAAAAGTAAAGAAAATTCTGAAATAGTCATTATTTGGATTAGAGCATTATTTCAATAATCAGCGGAACTGAGCTATTTGAAAGTGGAATCTTTCTAGCAGATAATGGAATGTACTTTTAGCCCTCCTTATGCACTTTAGAAGATTCTAGTTTGAAATGAAACGATATTTACTTTAATCATTCTTTTGGTAGTTCTTGAAAAAAAACTAACAGAAAAAAAGAAAACAGTAGTTACCCAGTATGAAGCTTTAGCTTGCACAAGACTGAAAATGATACAATTTGGACTAACTTCACTTTTCATATAGCCTAGTTTTATAAACCTGTCAAACGTTCAATGAACTCGGTGACAAATTAATTCGTACTGTTATTGTTTTGTTTATAATTATGATCACAAAATTGATAACTATTGTATAATTTTGTCACACAGGAAACAAAAGCAGCCATAGGAAGATCTTATCGGAGCTACATGTTTGAGATTTGGGTGACATTCATCCTACAGCGAGTACAGCGGACTGTACCATTAGCTAGTACAGCGGACTGTACCATTAACGAGAGTACAGTGGACTGTACCATTAGGAAGACTACCTGACCTTGCTGGGAGTAAGAAGGAGATTCTGTGGGGGCGACTTGTCTGTAAGTATGTTGTTATAAGTAGTGTGGTAGAAGGTAGGATTCATAGGTGGGATTGCTGGTAGAAAAGATGGTGGTGGGGGGGGGTGGTGGGAGGGAGTAGGATTGGGAATGTCAGGGATGAACAAACTTGGCACCTATCTTTCCATAACTACAGTACATGCAAAACCTTCATATTTAAAAAGTTATTTGTGATTCTTTGCTGACAAAGTGATCCATGTGATCATATTGGTGTGCTTGTGTGTGTGTACATTAATTTATTATATGTGGCATGTTAATGTGATAACTCACAATGAATATTGGTTGCTTAATACATGAGCACCATGTGTTTGGTATCAAATATGCCTCTGATAGTGTTCTTGGCTGCTGTTATTATTAGTGGAAGAGATCAATGGTACATCTCAAGAATTATTGCACTCTGAGAATATTTTCATGTGAGTTATAGATGAGCCTTACAATGCATAGCAAGTATACAGATTTTGTTGGAGGTCAAAGGTGAATTGCCTTAATGGTGTACAACAATTAACAGTTAGCTGATAAGCTGAATTGCAAACAAAGTTTTAGTATCCAATCTTGTAAAAAAAAGTTACCACATTATCAAAACCTACTTTTCAGAAATTCAGTTTTCTGATTCTAGGGGGTTTCTCACTCAGGTTATTAGTTGTTATCAGTCATAGTTACAACACGAAATATTGTCTGGGCGACATTACTTTTCTTTAAAATTAATCAAGTTTATTTATCACAAGGTAGAAAGTAATACTCGGTAACATGTCTCAACCAAATGGAAAGAAGTGATTTAAACTAACTTATAACTAAGCCTCATTATGAAGTATATGATGCAGAAAAAGAAAAGATATGTTATATTAATGAAACATCTTTTTTTCAAATTCTTGGTGTTTTATTACATGCAGGCAAATAATTATTTTCTTGAAATATGAGCAATGTACAATAATAATGGAGATGCTCGTGTAATTTAATTTCTGTAGCCTCCTTTCTGGTACATTCCCAAGTTGGATATCAAAGTAGCGCAGAGTTCATGCCATTCCTGTGCAAGTGACAGCGCTGTGCACAGTTCTCTGTTAGCACTGATATATTATCAAGTATGTATACTGCCCAGTTCACCATGTTGTGTGCAGAACACGCTGTGCGATGCTGCAAAAAAATCAGCTCTGTGCAGCAGTGAGAATTTGCAGTTAATTACAAAAGGAACAGATGAAGGGAACATTTTAATTTCCCATACTTCCTTGGGTCATGGAAAGTATGTGGAAATTTCTCCATGTCGTTTGCTACGACTTCCATACCTTGTGATGTTTAGATTGGCCTGCCATGTGTGTAGCGGTTCCTTGAGCATGGACAGTTTCTATGCCACACGGAGGAGGTGTGACAAGAGTCTCACAATCTCCCAACTTACGTAAAGTATTGGAAAAGGATTCCAAGCATCCTGTCATCAACAGATGCGATTTGATGTTTCTTAAACCTTGGACAGAGATCAAACTGTGTACTAGAGTGGGCAAATTGAAGTGCTGTAAAGAAATCAGGATATTAGTTACTTATACTGTCCTTCCTCCTCCATTCTTCCCCTTTGACACCCTTTCACTGTGCTTTCTGTCCCTTTCCCCTTCTTTTCCCTTTCTCCTCTGTTTCCCACCTGCTTCTGTTCACCTCTCTCCTTTCCCATCTCCCTCCATCTTCCTCCATCAAGTGCTTACAGCTTTGGTAAGCTTTCTCTCCTTGTAATACCTGACTTTTTCCCCCACTCTCCCATTTTCACTTTCCTTGCATCTCTAATTCCCTTTCGTCTCTAATTCTTCCCCCCCCCCTCCTCCACCACCTCCCTCTGTTTGCCTGTCTTTCCATTTTACTTTGTTGTCCAGATTTGTATAGACTGGTACATTACACACAACCAGGCTCCTCTGTTGTACCTAACTGAATCTAACACATGGCATATTCAACAACCACAGGACACACTAGAGCCTCTTTCAAAATGTCTTCTCTCCCTTCTGAGTTTGTTAGTAGACAACAAGTATCTTGGGGGTAAATTCTGTGAAAATCTTTCATCTATGAACTCAAGCAACTCTCAGTAGGAGCATGGTGGTGAGAGTTCAGGAAGCGGTCAGAAAGGTCATCTGGCTTTAATCTTTTGGGATACATGGTCTGCCTAGTATGAAGTCATTCCTTATCAGATAAAATTATGGTGAAATATGGAACAACAAATAAAGGGCAAAGAAAAAATTGTTTGTGTGGGAGGGAGCAATACATCACAGAAGAACATGAAATTGTAGACAGTAATTTACTGAGCTGGAAACAAATTTATGACAGGTAGGGAAGAATAAGTGGATCACCAGGCCTTGATGAAAACGATTATTTCTCAAATGGATAATGCAGCTGCTTATATTACAGTATTTAACATTGTGATGTTATTATAATGTCATTGAAATCTTTTTATTAAACATTCTAACATCAAAGCATTTATAATGTTCTTAATACTTACAAATGAAATACATGCCTGAACCAGTAAGCTTTGGGATTTGTCACAATCTGGGATAGGGGGTGGATGAGGGGTGGGGGTGTTGTGTTTCAATCTGGGATGGGGTAGACGAGGGGTGTTGTTTATGTGACACAAACACAATCTGTTATTACAATCTGCAAAATTCATACCAGGAATGTTTGAATTTTGGGGCATCAACCTCATAGGGTTGTCAGTGAAATCTGTGGGACACAAAATATCTGGAATGCAGACAAACAGTTGTAGAGGTACAGTCACACAAACTCCTGGTATCCAAATTTGGGTTGGCAACCTTTTATTTTAGGGTTGCCAAAAAGTTTTGAAGGGTCCGCAAAAATATACGGAAGAAAAAACAAGTTGCTGATATTTGTTGAATGAAAGTATAATAATGTACTCCATGTTTTTCTGGTTCTTAATAGGGTTACCTTAGTTACTATTATTGCTTTGAGAAACCAGTTAAGAAACATCTTTCCTGTGGTGAAGAAGGGACAGAGGGGGGGGGGGGGATTTAACAGAGCAAGTGTGCTTATAAGTTGTCAACTTTCACATTATATGTTTCTCCATATCTCGTAGTACTGTACCTTCTACCAGGGCAAAATAGATTGCTTCTCTTCTTATACGTTTTTTTTGTGGACAACAGTAGCTTTGAAGGTAAGTGCATAACAGTAGAGAGACCCATGGCACCTGTTGTACTGACTCCTACAAAGCTGCTACT
>KN892227.1:11166-21443 GCA_000934455.1 Apostichopus parvimensis
ACACATACCATACCATACATATAATACTTACAAGTTGTCCATTAGGTAATGTTAGTTCATCAGACTGTGTCTCTGTACATGTACCACACATACCACATGTCTGGCCAGCATGTTGGGCGTGAACATGGATCTCGGCCTTTTGTACGTTGTCAAACATCACAAACAGTCCAAATTCAGCGGCGATAGTCTGAAGACAAACAACAAATTACATAAGATATAAAAGATATGAACCCATTATATTGCATAAACAAATAATGCAAGTGAGGACTTTTTTTCCATCCATTTTTCATCAATAAAACTAGTCAGGTTTCGTTTAACCATCATATAGAGAGAAAACTAATGCAACCATAGAGGGAATTATCCAACACAATAAAACAGTAATTTGGACAAAGAAATGTAAGTTTTAGGTCTAAAGAAAGTAGTTATCACCCTCCAGCCTATTCCCAATCTCTAACACTCCCCTCCTGATGATAAACACCCAATCAGAGACAGGGTCACATCCATGAAACAGCAATTTCTGCCCGGAGAGGAAGGAAACAAAGAAAAAAATGAAATACTCACTGTAAATCCAAAGACTTGATTTCCGACAGTGATCCCCTTCTCCTCGTCTGTGTAGGGCAAAAACACTCTCCGTCCGTTCACTTTGACTTTGCCTCCGAGGAATATCTCGTACGAGACGCCGTCCAGCTCCAGTCTCAGGTAACGGAGATACGAGACCTCGTCTCGGGGGGCGTTCTTGCTGAGTTGACCGAACAGCTTAAAGTCTGGTAAAATTTCTGAATCTCCGCACTTCTGAGCCAGGATATATTCGCATTCCCCGTGGAAGTCATAGGCCAACTTGTCAAAAGTTGTGAAGTGAGGGTTGCCAAACACGCTACACACGCAAGGACCTTTGTAAGTGGAATAAAACAAAGACACTTACTTACTACCATATTACTATAGATTCATGGCAAGGGTTACAGCTCGCATATGGAGCACATTTGGTTAGTTCTATGAAGTTAGGGATTATTGTTCACAGTGCTATGAAACACCAAAAACTTGTTTAATCCTGGAAAATCTTTAAAATATGAAAGGCAAACATTGGGAGCTCAGCTTTAAGACTTTCAGTTAAGATAAAGAAGATGAAAGTCTGTAACCTCCCTACATCTACCTCTCTAACAATACGACCTTTCACCATTTACAGGTAATGTGTACCTGCATTTAACCTACACCTGCCTCTTTTAAATGTACCATCTTCCACCATTCACACGTACTTTTCACCTGCATTTAACCTACATCTACCTTTTCCACATGTACCATCCTTCACCATGTAACAGGTAATTGTCACCTGCATTTAACCTACACCTGCCTCTTTTAAATGTACCATCTTCCACCATTCACATGTACTTTTCACCTGCATTTAACCTACATCTACCTTTTCCACATGTACCATCCTTCACCATGTAACAGGTAATGGTCACCTGCATTTAACCTACACCAACCTCTTTTACATGTACCATCTTCCACCATTCACATGTACTTTTCACCTGCATTTAACCTACAACTACCTTTTCCATATGTACCATCCTTCACCATGTAACAGGTAATGGTCACCTGCATTTAACCTACACCTACCTCTTTCACATGTTCCATCTTTCATTACGTATTGGTCAGGGCAGTAGCAATTCCTGATTCCGTTCTTCACATCACATGTGGATTTACTAGGACAGGTATTTGCTGAGCAATCTAATCCCGTCTCCGTACAACGACAGACCTCGCTGCAGTCCTCATTCATGACCTCTTCACCTTGCTGTAAACAGAAGCAAAGATTTTTTAACTTTATCTGTAAACAGAAGCAAAGAATTTGTCATTTTATCGGTAAACAGAATAAAAGAATTTGTCACTTTATCTGTAAACAGAATAAAAGAATTTGTCACTTTATAATAGAGGTGATTCAGGGATTCACAGACCATCACTTCAAGCAACGTAATCAAATTTCAGTGTTTTTCTAAAGATAATACGAAACTTTGATGTGCCATGCATCTTTAAAGACTAAGTCCTTGTACATCAATGAAAATACTTATCATCCCAACACACTTTCTCGTCTTATCTGAAAAGAGATATAAAATGCTCTCATTTCCCAATCAACTAATAGTAAATGGCATCAACATGCCACTAGTCTTATACACAGAATGCACTTGTTATGGGGAGACAGGTAAGGGAGAAATTGACAGGAATATTCAATTCATCCTAAAGGTACAATTACATTGAAGTTTTTGTTACCCAAAATGTCCAGCAATAAAGGCAGCAAGTAACCACTGTAACTGCACTGGGGTGGGGGGAGGGTAAAGTATTATGGGGTACCAGTCAGAGGCATGAAGTTTGACATAACTACCTGGAGGAATATGGGGGAATATGGGGGGAGGGTACAGTCTTATTGGTACCAGTCAGAGGCATGAAGTTTGACATAACTACCTGAATATAACCTCCAGTTGGTAGTTTACAGCCACATTCTGCTTCCGGTACACATCTATCTACATCTAGCATCAGACCCTCGGGACAAACGCAGACCTCCTCACAGAGGAACTTACAGTCTTCAGCAACCTCTCCGGCACACGTAGGTTGACAGGCTGATCCGCAAGGATCGTACGTCATATCGACGGGGCAAGGTGGTTCTGGAATAAGCAGGAGTTATTTGTTACGGGCTGATCCGTAGGGTTCATAAAAATATCTCAATTGGACAAGCTGGTTTCCCAAGTGGATCAAAGAACATAGAACAAAACAGTTCTGGAATAGATTACGCATAGGTTAACAGACTTACCGAAAAGGTTCATTAACAGTGTCACTAAAACATGCTGGGTTTTGAAACACAATTATGAGTAATATGACAACTTGGTTCTAACTTCTCACCTAGAAGCACAAGTAGCTTAGTTCACAGGGTGATCCTCAAGGATCATATTAAAACAGTGTCAATAGAACATGTTGGAACAAGCGATACATACAGGAACGATAAATATAACAATCAAGGTATCATAAGATAATCTGATAAAAATACAAAACTATAAATAATCATGTCTCAGGCTGGCAGAAACCATACACTCACATGGATGGCAAATCCAGGTAGGATATGAGGAAAATAATATGTCACCAAAACCGTCAACTTTTATGCGTTTAATGCTGCTACAATGGCAGCATTTATAAGTATTAACTCGACAGTGTTTGGTGCTGCTACGATGGCAGCGTTTAAAAGTATTAGCTAGACAGTGATCTAAGTTTATCAGTACATCCTCAGGATACGTTGTTAGACAATGCGAGATGCAATCTATCATGGAATGATGATAATAATAATATTGTCTAATTCTTAATATTTTCACCAGGTAGCTCATGCATAGTGCATCTTTGAGCATATTCAACAGATTTCATCATTTTTTGTGGGGAAAAGTGAACTATTGTTTTCGTTGAAGTTGGTTGGACTTTCTTGGACACAAATCAGCATTTACTTCCAAGTTTAAGCCTTACCACACTCTGTGACAGTCTCCCACCAGTTGCCAGGATCCCCGCCAGCATCTAGACAGTTCCTAGCGTAGACTCTCAGGTTGGTGCAGAGGGCTTCAGTCTTGTCGGTCGTGACACAGACGTCCACTGAACAAGTGTCGAATATGGCAGTGGGATCCAAGATGGCGCGGCACTCTGCAAACGGACCTGTCCATAGTGAAAGATAAAGTTCAGTGTCAGGGGGAGCGTAACGGAGATACTACACACAGGAGCCCTAGACATGTCGTTACATACACTACGCGCTTGCTGGTCACTTCGCCCAACAACCATTTCGCCCAACTGCCATTTCGCCCAACCTTACCATTTCGCCCAACCAGCCTGGTCATTTCGCCCAACCAGCCATTACAACGGTACCTAAGAAAACACCCCCTGGGGTAAAATGGTCAAAGCTCTGGTGTCACATGATCATTCTTCCCTTGCTTTGATATAATTCTTCATGGAGTAATGGCTTGGCACTCTGTTCACACATGCTGGTTTGGTTACCATAGCAATCATCTCATTACTGTGAGTGATACTACATACTACATCATCAATGAACTCACACCTATCCATGGTTCTTTGTTTTAAAAATGAGATGCTGATCTCCCTAGACTATAGGGTCCTGGATTATCAGCTTGAATGACTCAGAAAATTTCAGATTATCTACTTAAAGTTAATAAGGATGCCTCCAAAGACGCTAACAGAGAATTGAGTCGATGCAGTGGTCTATGAAAAATGCAAGACTTTAGTCGTTCAGATTACAAACAAATAAAATAAATAAATAATGAAATAAATAATGAAATAAATAATGAAATAAATAAATAAATAAATAGATAGATAAACAAGTTGGTCAACAATAAGAAGGAACTTTTCTAGTCAATTGATGTGGCTGGAAAATACCATCTAAGGAGTGTTAGCTCAGTGGTTACCGCCAGTGCCTTTCAATCACAAGGTCCCGAGTTCGAGTCACTCCAAGATTAATGTATGTCGTCCAGTTACAGCGTTGTTGACAATTCATAATCATGGACGTCAAAATATGAATCTAAGAGACAGACTTCGGTCAGCTTGCAGCTTTGATAAGCCAATGATGGCTTCTTTGCAAGTTCCTGCTTGCAGGAGGATCTAAAATACATACATCTATCTGTCTCTAAATTGAGGGAATTTTCATCCGACTTACCCGAGACGGAGGTTAAGACGCTACAGCTGTCTTCGGCATTCGTCTTGTCTTCTGAGCCTTCTTTACAGGGTTCCTCTCCTTCATCCTCAATACAAGTTCTACCACCATTTGACCAGGCATTGGCAAATTCGACAGCGTTGGTTGCCTTTGTGAAAATGTATTAACAAGTTTTATGAATTCTCCTACCTACTTTTTCTCCTACCTCTCCTCTTTCTCTGTTGGTTTCTTTCTTTCTTCTTTCCATCCCTTGTCTACTAATCCCCTTACATCTATCTCTTTGTGTTCACCATGGTTATTAACCTGTCTGTATTCTGTGCGTGTTTTTGTCCCTTTTGTACTGTTACTTGTCATTTAGCCTCTGAAGAAGATCCTGCTAGGATCGAAACGTCAGGCCAACTTACTTTTACACAAGTTTTATGAACAAGGCTATTCAAGTGTATGTATACAGATGGTGATAACGTCCAATGTGGCCCTGTTTCTGGATTATGAACGTTAATAAAAGTTATCCAAATATGTTTATTAAGAGAGCTTAATTTTTTTTTTTTAACGAAAGTCACATTTTGCGATCACATCAGTCGAAATATAACGGGCCTGTTCAGAGCAAAGAGTAGGAAGAGAATTTTGGGAATGGGCAATTTGATCTATCTAGAAGATGTTCCTTTTTGTTTCCTTTGTTTGTTTTGTGGGAGGGGTGTGGGCCGGTGGGGAAAGGGTCCTATTTGCTTATACTTGAATTACTACATTCCTGGAAGAGTGAATGGGGGGGGGGGGAGTGTTCCCAGCGTGGCTGTCATGGCAACCTAGGGCAATACCGTTTCGCTTTAAAGTCAGGGATGAGCCTGGGGTATTAAAAAAAATCACAGAACTTTGCAAAAATTGCGGTATAGGCTCCAGTTTGCGTATGCTACAGTGTGTTAGGATAATAGTTTTTGTCCCTGCTGTAGAAAAGAAATCACGGATATTCCGCGAATTCACGGAAAAAGCTCATGCCTGTAAAGTGTACATTATACTAACCATATCTCCTGACGGTAGTTGAAATTCATCACTGGGATCCTTGTTGCAGGTACCACACAGACCACAAGTCTTTCCTAAGTGGGTGTCGTGGAAGGCTTTGACTTTAACTCCAGCAGGACTGTTATACATGATAGAGAGCTGGAAGTTGGTGTCAATCACCTAGATAAACAGCGAAGAAACATGTCTTGATTACGAGGGAAAAGGTCTCTAAAGAGGATCGGTCACAAGGGGGGCAAGGTTTATATGGAGGAGGGGTATATGGAGGAGACGTATAAGGCAAATGTATAATATAGGGAAAGTGTTAAGGGAAAGGAATCTAATATGGGAAGAATAGAAGATAGAATGGACAGGAAATATCAAACCATTACCATGAAAGTCCTGTGGTGTGTTATGTCTTAACTTGCTATTCCTCATAATTGTTCATCTTCAGTCGCCTCTGGTAAAATGTTTTGAATGCTCCAAACATTTATTTCATTTTAAGAAATCAAGCGATCACTTACTACTTTGTTCGGTAACAGCCGCTGTACGGTCACAACGTCGTCCTTGTACGGTAAGGGTTCTTGGATACCGTCTATAAATACGGTGCCATCATCTTGGATCTCATAGGTTTTGCCCCTCGTTTCAAGGCGCACCCCTCTTGTGTATGATACCAAGTCCGTCGGCTTTATCTTGAGATTGTTCGCGATGACCCGGAAGGGTTCAATCGGGTCATTCTCATCTTCGGTACATCTCTCCATCAGGACGTACTCGCAATCTCCTTGGAAGTCGTACTGGGCACCATCGAAGGTGACGTAGTGAGGGTCACCCCAGGCAGTGCACTCACAGGCAGCTAGATTGATTTAACAAATGAGAATTGAAATGTTGGTTTCTCTCCTCCAAGTTATTGAAATAACTTATTATTGCACCATCTTTCTTTTTATCTCACTCTGAAATTCCTAATATTTGTAGAGTAAACAGATGCTGTTAGATCGTTAATCAGGCAGTGAACAACTTAGAGTGACTAACCGAGTAAGAACAGCTCACTGAGCAAGAATTTACTGAGTAAGAACAGCAAAGAAATGAGAATTTTTTTTTTCAAATTCTTGTCATGCGACAAATGGTTACATGATGGTCAAGCCTGCCTATAGAAAAACAGTCCTCCTCAAATTCACTTGAGCATTAATAATTTGTTACCTGATAGCATAAACTACCCAAATACTGTCATTAGGCCTCATCCATGAGTGCACATAATTCATTGACCAGTCACCATATGATTGTAAACACAAGTGCACTAATGGCAAGCACTACTTTCCTGTGTGTAAGGACAAATTTGGCTTGACCATTAAAATAGTACACTGTGTGTTTAGTCATGACTTTGTGCAGAGGAGCATTCAGTATGGCTAGCATCACCAGCTCGTGTAGATATTCAATCTCCCCTGTTTTTGGCCAAAAACAGGGAACTTGGATGGTATTTGCTATAGGCAGGGAAGATCGTAATGTACTTATGTAACATTTAATGCACATATGGCTTTATGAGTATGAAAATTGTTCATACTACCCACCTCCTACTCACTAGGTATCTAAGCTGCACATAACATTGACTGACTTTTTCATCTTAATCTGCTGTGATGTAGTCACTCAATTTAATCTTACCATCTGCATTTCATAAATTATTTAAAATATTTAGAGAATTCTCCTTTAACTACTCTCAGGATGTGATTCTGACTGATAGAAGCAAACACTTTGGAGCAAACAATTAAACTAATGCATATAATATCTGCAAGAAACTATTGTTTTTTACAATAGATTTTTAATACGGGAATTAACCTGGCGGTTTGCGCCATCATAACTCATAGCCTTTCGAGAAATTTTATGACAGCAAAGAAAGTTTTGGGCTAGAACAAGATTTAAACTGTTGATCTCCTAAAAAAAACAAATTCTTTTAAGAAATTAGTTGGTAGTGATCTCCATCATATAATCATGTCTTGGCTGCATAAGGGGGGGGGGGGGGGGGGGGGGGGGGGGGAGTGGTGCTGCACTACCTTTCCTCTCAAGTCACACACATGCCTTCCTCAAATACCAACTCAAACAGACAGAAAGGAAGGAATAGAAAAACACCTAAAAGTAGAATTACTGATGGGAACAAACGATCACCTTCAGCACAAGTCAATCCGTCTCCAGTATAGCCCGCCTTGCACTGACATCCCCGTACACCGCCCTTGACTCCACATTCAGCCGCCTCATGGCACTCCAAGGGTGCGCACTGTAATTCTCCTTCAACACAAGTGCAGCTCTCTGTACAATCTTCATTGACTTGAACAGTGCCATCCTTAAAGAAAACAAAAGATGCAACAGATGAAATTGTCCCAAAGGTCAAATGTCAGGCTAAAGTTAAAAAAAAAAAAATGGTTTTACAAAATGAACTATTTCTGAAGTGATTAAACTCCAAGTTATGGTCAGACAATCACGCTAGACCAGTGTTATGTGTTTTAGTTGATAAAGAGTGTGCATTGGAAGTAATGGAAGTTAGTATCAGAGGTTGCAGATTCAGGTCCTGGTTGGACTAAATGAATAAGAAAAAAAAAGACTTCTCGTTTTCTCTTCATTTTCATCTTTGATTCTCTTAGGGTATGTTAAAGACATATTGTGAAGAATTTAGTGCAACTGGAGCAAAAATATGTATTTCTTTTTACAATTTGTAGCATTGAAGTGACACTTTGTGCAAAATATTGATTTCCAGAGTTAACAATAAAAGTTTATATAAAACAAAACAGACAAGAACCATATGGATTGATAATGTTGTCAGCTATCCCTCACAAGGGGGTGGACTTGTATGTATGTATTTTAGATCCTCCTGCAAGCAGGAACTCGTGAAGAAGCCATCATTGGCTTAACAAAGCCGCAAGCTGACCGAAGTCAGTCTCTTAGATTCATATTTAACGTCCATGATTATGAATCGTCGACCTTATGACCTTATGGGGACCTTATGATTTAAAGGCACTTAAACTTTCTACCGGTAGGCAGGGAAGATCACACTACTTTTAGGGGTAAGCCTAATGGGATATTAGTAAGGAAATGGTACCTTTTGAAATTTAAAGTAATAATTATATAAAAGAAAAAAAAAAGTACAAAAGAGGATTAAGCAAAAGGTTACCTTCACATACGCTCCAGATTCCAGCTGGCAACCGGTGCAGTCCTCTACACACTCGCCATCGTGGTATAGCGCTGGAAACTGACAGAGGCACACAGGCAGGGAACCACCTGGACATGTGGGGTCACCTTGTGGGTGAATGCAGGAAGGGGGACATCCTGGGAAACTAGGAATGTAAATGGATCCTTCCGGGCACTCTGAAAGATGAAATACACCGAGACGTTATCCATCACTAGTATCACAGTCTGTGGAACTAATGAGTAGTAGTCTTGTGAAGTACAATTACCATCCTCTGTCAGTAATTTTAACATCTTCATCCACAGCTCACTTTGAAGAGTGAACATCAAGATTGGCTTGTAATGAATGATTTGATTTGTTGATACCAAGTAGAAAATACTCCAGGAAATACAACTAGTTTCTACTATGACGTAATACTTTGTCCTTGGATGGGTCACTTTTCTTTTAGTATTTTCCATTTACTCCCATGTCGATTAGAAATGGAATGGTCCCTCCACCTCATCCCCTCTCAGCATCCCCAACCCAGCTAGCAATAAAACACACAAATATCATTTTTAATCCTCTTACAGACCTCCCAAACAAAATAAACTGAAGGTTTTTGAAAGGTCAGTTTTAAAGGTTCCGCTGGGAGGTCTGCTCTCATAAACCTTCCCAATTGATTCATCCCAGTAGAAGTAATCTGTTGTCCTAAAACCAAACACTAACTAATCATGTATTTACCATGCTGCAGAATGTTGTTGAAATTAGCTCGAAACGACATGTTTCCAATCAAATGAAAGTTAAAACTTATGCAATAGTTTCTCTTTGACCAACAAAGTAGCTACATCTGCATGTAAAATGCTTGTTTTTCATACTCCTTTTTGGAAATAACTGACAGGTAAGGTGTAAAACATCTCTGAAATCTCTAGTGACTGGTAATGCTGCTAGTAGCTAACATTAATTTTTTATTGGTAAGCTACATTTGGGTGGCAGGAATGTAACCATGTAACACTTATTGTTGTTTATGTTAAATCTAATGACCTACCTGGTTGACACTCCGGTCTATCCTTCCACCAGAAATTACTCATACCGCCCGCATCGCTACAAGCCTTTGAATATTCATCCATGTTAGTGCATAAATTTTCTCCTTCCTCGCTCGCACAGACGTCGTAGACGCAGGCATCGTAGAAAGGTGTTGGATCCAAAAAGTCATGGCAAACAGCGAGAGCACCTTTTTAAAAAAAAAGACAACTTGAAAATTATTAAACATATTCATAATTACTTGGATCAATGATAACATTACAGCCATACTTCTACTCACCTTAGAATGGATCAATGATAGCATTACAGTCATACTGCTACTCACCTAATGGATCAATGATAGCATTACAGTCATACTTCTACTCACCTAATGGATCAATGATAGCATTACAGCCATACTTCTAC